>VZRW01007042.1:0-13770 GCA_013398125.1 Aegotheles bennettii | reverse complement strand
GGCCTTGTCTCGGCCCCTCTGCTGCGGGGGGAGCCCCCAGCACGCCCGGGCCGCCCCAGGCTCCAGGAGCGTGTGCCCAGCCCGGCCGAGGTGGGCACTGCCGCCTCCCGCCACGCTGCCCCTCGCCTGGGGCAGAGCTGGGGAGCTCACACGAGTTCGCGCTGACCCCGGCTAACCCGTTTCCTCGCTTCGCAAGGCGAGCGAGGAGTGTGCTGCCGGGAGCTGGAGGCCCGGGCGGCAAGGAGAGAGCCTGGGCCCTGCCCTGGCATTCTCCCCATGCCCAGGATGGCTCCCGAGCGGCGGCCGTGCTGTGCTTTGCTTTGTCTTTCAAACCGCAAAAGCGGCTGAGAATTTACCGAGCGTTCAGGTGTTCGGCCGCTGGAGCGGGCCCCGTGCCCTGCGAGTTGCTGCTGCCCCGAATCTGTGCCTACGGCAAGGACAGGGGCTCCCTTCCATTCCCTTCAGGCAGCTGCCCGGCTAACAGATGGGTTTCTTCTTGTTTGCATATGTATGTGTGGATATTTGTGACAGACGGGGTGGTGGAACACTGAAAAGCCTCAAGAGGGATTTTATATATAGCTAAGTCTGGGCAGAGAGGTTGGGACTGTGTACAGAAATGTGTTGTTGGCTGCTAGAAGCCTTAGTTATGGAGCAGGGTGTTGTCGTTGTAGGTGCTGTACAAACTTGGGCCAGAAAGCCACTGCAGCTCTACAGAGTTTGCAGGCTGCAGATCCGGGCAGAGGAGCCGAGGTGATCATGGTGTTGTGGCTTTGAGCTAGCTGTCTCCTAGCTGAGTGGTTTTGCCACCTGCATGTGGCACGTGTGGTCATTTCCAACCTCTAACTTCATGCTTGAGCAACAACCTCATGGTGATGTCCAGCGTCAGGTGGACCAGTGGACACCCCTGCCCATCGTGCCTCTGCCCACCTCTGTGGGCTCTGCTAAGCTGTGGGGGAAGTGGGGAAGACGTGGTCACACATGTAGGTGTTGTGTGGGACCCTCTGCAGTGGGATGGCTCTGCCTCTTGAAGCTATTCACCTGGTGATACTTGGCTGGCTCTGCCGTCTTCAAGTCAGAGGTACATATAATGAATGCTTGGAGAGAACAGGCAGAAACATAACATTCTGGTCAGGTTCTCTTCGGACTTCGATTGCCTTCAGCAGTCAGCTGAAATGCCTTTTAGACAGGATTTCCCTATAATGCAAAAGAGGAGGGACTGTGTAATTGTACAGGCTGCATAGCTGCAAGTGCTGACCCTGGCACAAAGAAGGAGCAAGCTTGTTGATGGCCACAGCTCTTGAAAGTTATTTTGCTTTCAAGTATTTTCAGTATTTTGCATTTTGAATGATCTGAAGGGGACAGACCTTGACTGTGCTCCACTGCATGCATTCTTTAGGTAGTCAAATTGGCTTTGAAATAAACCCATTTCCTGAGCAGGAGGACTATGGGGTGTTTAGTCCCCAGTTTATGCTGTTTTCCTGGAATGTGTAAAGTTTTGAGCTTCACTGCTCATAGGCTTGTGCTTATCAGAGAGGAGATGTGTTCAGAAGGCACTCCTTGGTTTGGGTGGGCTGTAACGGAAACCTGAGGTCAACGAGGCTTCTGGTTCAGGCAGTTCAGTTGTGAGTGTGGGAGAGACCTGTGTTGCACATATGTAATGTGCCCTTCACTCTACAGGGAGAGAGAAGGATTGGCTATACAGGAAGCATTAGCTTAGACAAAAGGGAACCAGTAACTCGCCCTCTAATGTAACCAGCTGTTGGAGTGACCAGCTCTTGGCTGTTTTTTTGTTTACATCTTTGTTGTTCCTTCTTTTTTTTTCTTTTCCCTTTCTTCTTTTTTCTGTGCAGCCTACTGCCAGCTTTGGGTAGGATTCATCCCTGTGCAGTGTCGTGCCTGAGCTCTGTCTCTCTGGTTTTAGGTTATGTGATGCACGAGTAGGGGTTGATGTGCGCCAGTCGAGCTGGTCTTGAGCCTGGTTGAAGGTGTGGTTTGTGTGCAAGAGGGAGGGCAAAAAGGTGTGGTGGTCATTGCTTAGTTTCAGATGGGAAAGAAAACGGGGAGAAATATGGTTTGGGTGAAGGAAAGCAGGGATCTTGTTGCAGTTACTGCCTCTGCTACCTTTTGTCCACCCTTGATCTATCAAGTTCTTTAATGTGATCCACCATGACAGGTTCATGAGACTTCAGCGGCCTTTCAGAAATGTCACCTCCAGTTGTATACCAGCTTTCAGAGAGTAGAAAATAATATGGTGCCTTTAATTCTCTTCTCTTGGTCCATATCAGTGATGCCAAAAACTCAACCCCATGCTATGTGGGGCAGGAGGAAGAGAGGGTGATATACTTCGGCTGCAGATGTGGCTGATGAATGCTGGCTTCATCCTGGTGAGGTTACTGTCTGAGCCACGGTGGTGCCATGGGGCAGATAGGGATGTGGCAGGGCACCTTCCCTCTCCTGACAGATGAGCCAAGAAGTCCTGCTGACTGACAGAGTATGTGGTGAAACTGGTGGCATTGACCAGCAGAACTGGGAGGCTGAGCGATGTGGTGAACTAGTTCAGTGGTTCCGGGCAGAATTGCTTGGGGTCAGCTCCGGTCTATACTGACCCAGAGGCAGTAAACCAGGTTAGATCCTCTCTGCTATCTACATCAGAGTGTTTGGCAGTGTCCCAGGTCTTTTCCATTACCTGCTACATCCTCATCTTCCATTATCCTAGAGCCAAAATCCTTGCAAATATGTCACGTGCTGAATGGTGTTGAAGGTGGCATTTATCTGGCCAAATGTAGTCATCTATGCCTAAGGTAGCCCCAGCTCCCGTTATGGCCAGCCGGGGGAGGGATGGATGTTCCTGGGGCGTGATTCATCACCGCCCGGGACGCTGAAGCTGATGAATTGTGACCTGAAAGCTGCTTTCCACTGACTATAAAAGGAGGCATCGGGGGTGAGGGTGGGAGGTGGGGATTAGCCTGGGTGTAAAAGTCTGCACTATAAATGTTTGACTGTTTGTCTCAATGAACTTCTGAGCTTCTTGGATTCCTCGGTGACTTGGGGAAGAGTGTGGCTGTTTGAGCTACGAATGGATTTGTTGTGGAATTTGAGCACTCCCTCCATAGTGCTGTTGCTGGCTGTTTAAACCTACAAAAAACGCCAAATGCTTAGTAGTTGGTCAAACAACATAGAGGTTAACACCTACCCTGTGACTACCCAATGGCTGCAGGATTCCTGGCAACTCTCTGTGGTTCCTGGGCAGTTTGGGGGTGTCGGGAATCAGGAGCTGGGGCTCCCAACTTGTTGCTGCATTTTGTAGAAACCTCGGGACCCCTCTTGCCCTGGCAGCTCTGGCTGGAGCCCCCTTCTCTCGATGGTGGGTCAGCAGCTGCTGCACCTGGCAGGGTCCCTGACTCTGCTGGAGACCAATAGGATGGGGGTCATAAATCTTGTGAATGGTATCTGGTACAGAAATGCCTTATTTCAGAGTTTCCAGAATAAAATACTGCGAGATTTCTTGGTTCCATGTACATTTGAGTTTCTGAGGTTTTTTTACTCAAATGAAAAACAGTTCAGAAAACTTCATTTCACAGAGGTGCAGTTCTTGTGTGTACAGGAATTGCAGTAACTGCTATAGGAAGTAATGTGCTACTAGCTTCTTTGCTGAGCAGGACCCCTCATTAAATTTTCCTGTTAATCTAACCTGTTCCTCGGTGCCTGCCATGTGGTGTCTTGACCCCTTTTATGAGAAATCCACAGAATAGCTATGTTTAATAAAATACTGAATTATTACCATCTAGTTAATGGTAGTATTTAGCTTCAGATTTTCTTACTACTTTCTGAGATGAGGAATAAGTCTTGGGTTCCCTTTAACCAGACTTCCAGACAAATATCCCAGCTGTCTTTTGTGAGCTGTACGGATTTTGCAATTCACTCTTGCCTTATTACTTTCCTGCTCGTTGTCATTGGTTTGTATGTAAACTTTCCTTGTAAATCTTATTTGCCCATTTAGTTTTTAAACTACAAGGGTGAGGATTTTACTTAGTATCCTGTTTTTGAGGACTTGCAATTAATTACTGTCCTTATTTATTGAGCAACCTAGCTCTTCTTAAAGCTTAGTGACTATTTGACAGTCACCCACTTATAAAAGTTTATTATAAGCCCCTCTGGAGTTCTAAAAAAAAAATTAAAATTCAGCAATGAGCTCTTTATTTAACTAGGGTTTGTCCCTGGTACTGATTTAGGCAGATGGTTAAAATCCCTCATACCAGATCATTCATTTATTCCTGGAACATGCTCTGTCAAATGAGAAGGCATTCTCAAAATTAACAGCTGCGTGTGCCATGACCCATGTTGTTCCTGGCTGTGTGTGAGCCTGACTGTCTTGCATTGCCAGGTATTTTAGTACAGGTGAGAAGAACTGAGTTGTAGGGTAGATGCACATCATCTCTGACTGCAGTTGTGCCTCCTGAGAAGTTTGCTGCTGGCGGCTGGCTGCTCACTGGCATCTCAGTAACGTGTGTAGCGAAGGTTCTTATTCTTTGTCTCACTTTGCAGTGACAGTCTGCATCAGACTGGTTTATGTGCTTATAGCTTCCAAAAGATCAGAGCAAGCCTTGTAAGAAAAATACAGCAAAATCAACCCCTCTTCTTTTTTGCTTTACCTAGAGCAGCAGCAGGTTTTTGCAATAATAATCACAGTTATACTATACATTCATTGTCAATATCTCTTAACTGTCACCATAGGAAAAAGGTCACTTAATTAAGGACCTTACTAATTTGTCCAGCACCGTTTTAGCAACGCATTGAATAAAGGCATGTGGATGCTGTATAGAAAAGTGGTCAAAACAGATGTTTAAAAGCCTGTCTTCCAGTCGCCACCTGAACTTGGCTGATTCAGTTTTGAAGTGCAAAGGTGCCATACCATTGTATATCCACCCATGCTGACTGCAGGTGCATTAGGCAGGACCTTTCTGGCTGTGCAATCTGTTTAAAAAAGGAGCAAAATGTTCTGGCACACTGAGCAAGGATAAAGTGCAACACCCTGAAGTCAGCAGCTGAATGATGGATTAGGGTGGAGGTGCCACATCTTGGAGGATAAAACAATAGGTATTTGTTGTGATTTTGGAAATAAGAACTTGGGTGAGATTAGAGTGGGAATTTGGCCTCTAGTGTCTTTTCAGTTGAGGAAAGGTACCAACACAAGCAATAGAGTGAAAAGCATAGCAGTTAAGCAACTGGAGAAAAGCAGAAGCAAAATGTTTGTGCTTTGCTCTGAAGGCACTGGGATCAGTGCTCAGGCACTCGTGAAATCAAAAGCTTTGTCCAGAAATGTCTCTTATTTTTGAGGAGCCCAAGTATTGGGAGAAGTTGTTCTTGTGAGGGAAGTGAACTTCTGAGTTGCTAAAGCCCTGAAGACTGCTCAGAGACTTTTACATCTTTCCATTAACTGGCCACAGAAAGACAGGTCAAACTTCATCAATGTGTTTTTGCTTCTGCTGGCTCTAGGTTCAGTGTTCTAAGGAGCAGTCTAAGTTCCTGTTGAAGTTTTCATAGATATCTGCTAGAGCCTTGCAGTAGCTAGGGAAGGCAGGTATCTCTGGAGGGTCATTCTTCCCATCTCTCCTCCAAAAGGATAAATTTATGCTTGGAGATGCTTGTCTCTGCCTGTTGGTTACAGAGAGGGGTGAGATGATACCCTAAGCCCAAGCATCTGTTTTGCAGTTGGCTAAAGCTAGTTGAGAGGAATCCTACCTGTTGTAAGCTGGTTGACATGTGGAGAAACAAGGATATCCTTCAGGGAAGCTTGTGTAGGTGATAAAGCCACACTGTTGTGCTTTGGCTGCTCCAGATAAACCATCACAGATGTTAGAGTACTTCTGAACCTACTTTTTCCCTCGAAGGAAATACTTGGAGAGCAGAACAGATTAGTGCAGGGCACCATCAAAAGCACAACAGCAGCTCTTTGCTTTTCATGCTGCTGTTCAGACCCCTGGGGGGGAAATGGTAATTATTGTTTTTTTCATGGTTATTTTGTTTAAAATCGCCCATATTTTTTTTTCCAAGTCCCAGGTCAGTGGAACTAAGGAGAATATTTACAGTCAGTAGTTTGTTTCCTTCCTGCTGTCACTTAGAGTCTAGCAGCAGCACAGCTTATTATACTTCAAAGTTTCTTGTTTTAGGTGACATGGGGAGAGATGGCACTGTATATGCTAAGAGAAGTATCTTGAAATGTATAATGCAACACCTCTCAGAGACTGTTGTATTTAGGTCTCTCTGTGTACCCCCACAGCCCTTATAAATGTAATTAAGAGTGATTTCCTTTGATACTGAAATAACGAATTGGAAAAATATAATAAGGCTTTAAAAAGACTGAATAGTATTAGTAATTTTTATCCCAATAAAAAGTGCATACTTATTCCAAACACCATACTTTTGCTGATAGGGACACAATAATTTTTAATTTGACATGACTACGTGGTGATTGGCTTCACTTGTCCCTGGCACTGGGTTCCAGGTGCAGGTTTTGGGGCAGGTTTTGGGTTCTGCATGGGGAGGCTGTGCGGCAGGGAGGTGCAACTAGCAATTCCAATAAAATCAGAACTCCAAATAAGATTTCGGTCTACAAATTAATCAACTGCCAGGCCAATGGAGACAAATAACATGTATACAGCAAATCTTTTTTTGCTTGTTGGAGTTAATCTCTTGTGTAAGTTCACTTGTGCTTGCAAAGGAACCAGAACAAGCTCCCTTCATGAGATATGTGGGTTGTGAGAGCTGGCTTTCTGCCGCAAAGATGGCAAAATAAACTGTAAAGCTGGCTACAAGGTAATGCCTCTCCTTGTGCAAAACGGAGGGCTGAGTCCACACTATTTTGCAGCAGCCTCATGGCTGGGCTTTGGCCAAATCTGTCAACCTTTCACATTTCTTACCTGCTGGTCCCTCTGTATCGTCTTCTCTTTTGCTGCTCCCCCAGCTTCACATGAAGGTTGTGTCTTCCTTGGTGTCCCTTAGTGATGGTTATGAACTTTCTGCCCAAATCCCTCTTTGAGCTGGCCAACATGAAGTCCCCGCATTGAGGGGGATGCAAGGTCACTTTGTGTGGCATCAGCAGCAGTGAGACCTGAAATGTGCTGCTTGTGGTCTGGCCTCCGTCTCAGCTGCTGAGTGTCATCTTCACTTTTTTGGGAAAAGAAACCCAAACTTAAGTCTTGATTCAGTCCTGGAAAGGAGTGGGAAGCCTTTTGTCCTACTCAGAGGAAAACATGAAATGGGAAGTGCTTGGCCATCTCTTTTTCCCAGCCCTTGCCCATCAGCAGCCTTGAACGTTTGGGTTAGATGGAGGCAAAACTCCCCTTAGATAACAACTCTGCCATCGGGGAGCAGAGGAGAGCTGAACAGTGAGCTTATGGCTAAAAAAGGAGTGTTTACCCAGAGCAAGCAAACTCCACATCTACCTTGCTGTGAAGTGTAATTCCCCAGTGGTGTTGTACCTTGTTTCTGATAAGATTTATTTAGGTAGAATTTATCAAAACTGGGCTCTGATATCTGTGTGTGAAAACAGGAGCGGCTGGTTACTCCATCGTCAGACTGGTCAAACATCACCCTTGTATCATTTGCCGATCTCTGTACTTATTTTAGGCTTAAATGCCTGAAATGATTGCAGTTTTCAGAGGCATTTTGTGTAAATCCGGCAGTGCTTAGGAGCTGCAAAGTCCTTACAGTGACAGCTGGTGGAATTATTTGCAAAACGCTTCTGAGACTGATTCCCCTCACTTCCCCCCCTTTTAGACTAGTAATCCTATTTCATATGCTTTCTTTTCATTAGTTGGGTGTTCCTGTCCATTTGAATAGAGGATTTTACTAGCTCTGGTGGTGCACAGGACTGAAGAACTGTAGACCTGGGCAGGATTGGGTCAAACACTGAAAGGAAAGCAGGCGACTTGTGCAGTGTAAGGTTTTAACAGCAAGCAGGCAAGTGCGTGGGTGAGGCTGCCATGGAAACTGCTTGTAGTGTTTGCAAAAAAGCCCAAACTGTGCATCGCTGCAATTCCTAACTACTAGCCTGCTTTTAGCTGCCCTCTGTATTTGTGATGGCTGGGAATGTTGCAGAGGGCAGCTGCTTGGGAAGGGGAGGAAGGTGGGGAGATGATGCAATGCAAGCAGCTTGTTGCAAGCCTGGAGGCAGCGCAGGTAGCGGCACGGGCAGGGTTGGGAGAGCCAGGGTGAGCAGTTGTGGTGGTGATGGTTTGATCTCAGATGAGAAGCATGTGCCCACAGCCCTGCCATGATGAGAGATGACTGAAGGAACGGTGCTTCCATGCAGACTGGGAGGTGAGTGTGGTGTCTGTCATCTCTGGGCGTGCTGGCTGCGCTCCTGGACTGGGGTTAGCCCCTGCCTCAAATGCAGGGTGGCAGGTGGCTTTTATCACCTCCTCTCTTTCTTCTTCACACAGCCTCATGCTTTACCTCCTCTGCTCCACCTCTTTGCACTGTCCTTGGCTCCCATTTTGCTGTGGGTGTCTGTCTAGACTATGCTGTCGTGGACACATCCTGTGGTCCTGGCAGCCAGACTCCATGGCTGCCCTGCCCAGCCCAGTTCCCATCCGAAAACAGCGGTCCTGGGTGGGACATGTGTCATGGACTGCCCGGGAGGTTGGTCATTTACTGTCAGGGAGTTGGGACGTTGCCATGTCCCAGTTACACTGGAAGTGTTGCCACACCATTGGTGCTCAGCATGTCCTCTGCCTTGGTTTGGGCTGCCTGGACTGCCTCAGTTAGGGCTTCCTCCTTTGAGATTCTCCACTCCTCGTGCTGTTCTCCGCCAGCAAGGGCGTCAGTGGCCCCTCTGGGTCATGCGCTGTTGGCTCCTGCAACACTGAGTGATGCTGGTCCATGAGGTATGTCTGGTGAAAGGGCTGTACTACTTTGGTGGGACAGGGAAGGTCTTCCTGAAAAGCTCTCCAGTGGGAATTACTTGTCTGCTAGGCAGTTGTCCTGAGTCACCCCTGAAACTGCAGACATGCAGCACCAGAGAGAGACACCAGCTGAGGGGGGTGTGAAGTGCTTGTGCCTGTGATGATGAACACGTGGAGCTTGAAAGGTGCTGATCTGTCCCCAGCCCTTGAATTATGGCTGGATTGTGGGAATACTGAGTCTGAAAGCAAGTATTTTGGCTCCTGTCACACTAGGCTTGCTTCTCTTTGGTATGGTGTAAATCATACTTGCAGAAAGCTTTGGTATTAGGTCCATAGTCGGGCAAGTGCCCTCAGGAGTTTGTAATATATTTCTGAATGCAGCTGGCTTGCTTAATGAGAAATTAACTTTGGTTTCTTCAGGAAAGGGAAGTATTTCTTAATTCTGCTGTGTCAAGTCACTATCCAACTGCCACATCAGGGTGCAGGGATGGCAGATGTGACTTGCAGGTCTGTGTGGGGCAAGCCCTTGAGAATGACTTCCAAATCAGTGGACAAACTCCTGGGTTAATGCAAACATATTCTAATTACTTTCTAAATTTTGATTGTGTAAGTCTGAAGGAGTGATGTAGCATAATTTGATCTTTTGTAGAATGTTGGAATGGTTTGGGTTGGGAGGGACCTTTGAGGATTGTCCGGTCTAACTCCGCTGTCATGGACAGGGATGTCTTTACTAGATCAGGTTGCTCAAAGCCCTATCTAGCCTGACCTTGAACACTTAATTTGTAGACACAGTTACCCAAGGATAGCAAAAACTTTCTTAGAAGTGTAGAGTCATCTTGGTGTAAGGCACAGGGAGCCCTGTGACTTGGCCACATACAACTTCTGCTCCCCTTCCTTCCTGAACGAGTGTGTCTCTAGCATAGGTTGAGCTCTCCTGGTGTGAGCAATTCCTCCAAAGTTTGTGACAGAGTATTCAATCTAAAAAAAGCTCTTCAAACACTTCCACCTCTTGCACGAAAACATTGTTTATGCTTTTCCGGTAAGAACCTGTTATGGTAACGGAGGAAGTTTTTAATTGAGACATCAGTGTGATAAGACATGTGCCACTGCTGGGAGTGTGTGTTTGAGAAACTTCCAACCTGCAGACACGCTGGTCCACAAGGATGGCTAGACCCGGGTCCATGGTCTGGCACATTGCTCCAGCAGGATGCCCATAGGCTGCTGGGCAGGGGTGAGCAGGGTCTGTTTCTGTCACATGGCCTTGCCTCCAGCTAGGGCTGCTGCTGCTCACCACAAGCTACCTGCTGGCCTCCTCCTGCTCAGGGATGTAGCAGACCCCACTGATTTATACCCACTTTGATCTGCCCCTTGTCCACACCTGAAAATCCCCACTCAACTGTGCCCTTCCTCCTGGTGAAACGATGGTGTTCAGGGAAGTCTTCTTCCTTCCTTCTGTCTGTCAGTCTCATCAGATGTGTCCCATGTCTGTGCAGGATTGTGTTTTTTGTTCTGCATGAAGGTTGGGGCTCTTAATTTCTTATTTGTTACCCCACTACTGTGTTAGTAACAAACCAACTTCTGTCTCAATCTAACTTGCTTCCTTATCTCCTAAGGGACCTTCTTCCAAGGACTGTTGTCCAAGGACCACAATTGGAGCATGCTGAATGGCACAGCCAGGCATTTTGGCTAAGCACAGCTTTATCTTCATTTTATCCGAGTTTAAGAAGACAGAAGCTCACTTCATGTAATATTGTTGCCCAGAGCATAAATTTTTTTCTGGAAGATACCAAGGCTGAGTCCCTGGCAGATTATGAGTGATGTGTCACTTCAAGTAGATCACGGGCTATCTGTCTCAGGTTTTCATTTTGGAAGTCTGATTATCAGTGGAGATCCCCATGGGTTTTATGACAAATTGAGGGAATTAAATCAAGTAATTTTCTTGCAAAGTGTAATTTGAAGCCATGCTGAGGAACTACTTAAGGAGAATGTGCTAGAGCTGGTGGGAGACTTATCAGTTAGATGCTTTTTCATCAGAAAATAGTGATTCATGTAAAGAGAGGTGTGACACCCTTTATTGGCTAGGCAGGAAGACATCTTAATGTTTGATCCCTGAGGAGCTGTGGATGGCAAATGCAGTGCTGTCCTCTTCAACGGCTGGCAGCTGGGTGCTGTTCTGAGCTGCCAGAGGGTCCTCACCAGCTGAAATCCAAGGTATGGGTTAAAAGGGCTGAAAGCACTGAAAGTGCCTTTTGCTGGATGGTACTTCTCAGGTGGGAATCCATCATGGAAAGTGTTCCATCCCTCTCCACTGCCTTGGCTGCTGACTGCAGTTGCTGTCCACGCGGGTGGTTGTAGACACAGCACTGGCTTCCTTTCAGCGGGGCGGTTTGTAGCACGATTCCCCAGGTGGTTATTCTGGTACAGCTACATGGGTGATACATGGTAGTGTGGGGAGAAGAACGTATCTGGTTTCACAGTTTAAACCTGCCAAAATAAACATGCTGTTGGCTGCACCTGAGTCTTTCCCACTGTGACGTGGGATGTACTATATCCAGTTTCTATCTAAAAGATGATGTTTCTTTAACCTGTTCTTGTAGCTTGGGTGGTGGAGACTCATCTTGTACCCTATCCCAGTCTTTCTTTGTGCCTGCAGCTGGAAAGCGATTGTAAGGTCAAATTCACCACTGCAAGTTAAGCCTAATACATTGTGTGTTTCTGTGGTATCCAGGGAGGGGAGTTAATGTCCATTCAGCCTTTTATCAGTTGAAGGGCTTACTACAAGCCACCTTTGCTGTTAATCAGCTGAAGGTTTGTGGAGAAGAATGGGCATCAATCAACTTAGGTTCTGAAAATCTTGGAGCCTGAATTCTGAGAGCTTGAAACATTCCCCTTTGGACTTTCAGAGCAGGAACTTCCCCCATTCATTTAGAACAAAAATCACTACTAATTTCAAAACATGTTTCATGTATCACCACAAAGAACCAGACTGAGTCTTCTGCAAGTATTGAGATAAAACATTGAAGTCTGCCTGCTTCAAAATTTTGGAAAAGTTGAGACTTCTTGTCTGGACTTGGGGAAGAGGATGGTTTTTCCATGCCAGAAGTTGTCCTGGGGTATGAGAGGAATTTCTTACCTTGCTGTGGCTGGCTGCTGTGATGTTGGAAAGCAGGCAGGTGACTCCAGCACCCTGCCGTTCTCCTGAGGCAATACTGGAGCACCAGCATCTTCTCTGTCCCGTAGGACTTGGTGTTCATCTTTTCTGTAGCTGATTACTAGTATGTGCGTGGTGTAGGGATTAGAAGGAGCATCTTGCTGCTCCTTTTCTGGTGGAAGAAATCCTCCAGGGCTGTGGAGAAAAGCAGGAGGTGCTGCCTTGGAAATGTCCCCTGCGCTCAGGAGCTCGAGGTACAGAAACCCCCACCATCCCAGCCATCCATGGCAGTGGGCTGGTCTCCCAGCAACACCTCCCTTGTGCTGTTAAAGCAGCTGTGTACAGCAGAGGAGAGTACAGTCCCCTTCTTACAAAGTGTCTTTAAGCAGGTGATTAAGATTGTTTTGTATACACTGCGCACCCGTGTGTGTGTGTATGCTGTTATCTCTGTTTAGCGTGTAGTTTATATTTAACTGGATGGCTTCCTCCTTTTGAGTAGCAAATGCTGTGCTAGTGTCTGATCCTGCTTTTTTAGGGACAATTGACAAAGAATATAACATTTAGTATCCATATGTATACACACTGATATGGTCTGCATTCCTGTTGTCTGTATTGAGCTATCTTCATACATGCACATGAAAAATAAAAAAAAATTCTGACAGTCACAGAGGGAACAATTCAAAAGCACCTGGAAAAGATGTTCCTTGCCCAAGTAAAATACTTCAGCAGGACTGCATCCCTTTACACACAGTGACAACAATGTGAAGAATTGCAGTTACTTTAGTGTCTTCTGGCTTAGACTCCTCGCCACTACTGCTGCTACAGTGGGGTATCTTCCAGCTCTACATAACCCTAATGCTTGGTCATGCCTTTATTTTCATCAGCCTTTTCACTGGCGTCAAGGGTCTGGGAATGGCTATGATCACAGCCTCTGAGTCAGTTCTCAGCACTTGTCCCAAGGGTGGCCTCTCTAGACTGCCTGCCTTTTCCAGCACACCTGATGGGGACACTTGCAGCAGCTTCAGAGATGCAGACAGACACAGCTAAGAGTGTGATGCCACATCCTTTGCTTCTGTTTCTAAAAGCCTTGAGATAGATGCTCAGATGTCTGCTGTAGATGTCTTGTCTCTGCTCCACCACTTGTTGCAGGGTAATGTAGCAAACCATCGGAGATTTGCCAAAGCAAGACATTTTGGAAGCACATACCTGACACAATCCTTACTGCGCACCCTAATGGGTCGCACCTGGGCCTGATGTGCCTTGGTGACTGTTGTCTTTCCTCAATATTTTTCTGAATGATGTTTCAAAAAGCACTCCGTGGTTCTGGTTTGGTCCCTTCCAACATCAATCCTATAGCATTTAGGCATCTACAGTTACATCTGGCAGCCCAAAATATCTGTAATGCTAATGGAAATAGTAGGAATTGAGGTTTTTCAGCTCTTGTTTTTCTGATTAGGGCTTATCTGTGAATGTTGCTACGTTGGGGATGGAACTGGCAAAACCAGCCTCTTGGAAAAGGGGTTCCCAAATGGGTTTGTACCCGTGAGTTCATCAGGAACTTGACATCATCACTTATGTGCTTGTTCAGGGAGCTGACCTGTGTTTAAACTAAAGATGGAGGGCCAAACCCCTCCCACTTTCTTTGCTAAACATACCAACATGGCATAAGCACAAGCTCTGTGTTCCGCAGACTGGAATCACAGAATCCTAGGG
>VZRW01007041.1:885645-944140 GCA_013398125.1 Aegotheles bennettii | reverse complement strand
TCTGGAAGATCAATAAAGGATAACAGCCCGATGGCCTCACCAGGCTGGGGAGATTCCTGGTGATGTCTCTGATCCAGGCACCAGGAAGACTGTTGACTGTATCAACACACGCAAGGAATTCTGAAGAGAAGACAAAAGCAGTAAGATTGACCCAGAGCAAGGAGACCAGAAGTTCATGAAGCTCTGAAGTTCCTTCCTAATGTCACTGTTTCTTCATAATTAAGGGTTTTTTTTCAATTTCACTTTCTTGCTGCAGAGAATAAAATATACATGAAGCAACACAATGGTATATGTTCATGTACATGGTTGTCTACATCTGTATGCACATGGGAGAACACCCCAATTGTGTGTTGTGACAAGCACAATAAATTACTCAAAAGACTTGAAAACAAGTTTCATTTGCAACTACGGAATTCCACTGAAAAATACAGTGCAAATTGCTTAGCATGAAATTTTACTTTTAAGCTTATTCCATTACTAAAATCTTCACAGACTTCTTTCCTGATTTGCCTTTTTCTGGCTTTACATGGAAAGACATTTGGTGTGTTAGCCTCCTGCTGTTATAAAAATGGTTTTATACTTTGTGAAATTATGCCAGGACAAAACCAAATAGCTTGGCTTAATTTAACATTTACACATTATTGTGAACCATCAAACCAGTATGTGAAAAAAAATTATATTAAAATGGTGGTTAATCTAACAATTTACAAACCATACCATTTTAAAACCATAGCGATTGTTGTTCTTAGCTCTGTCAAGACCACATGCTGTGCAGACACCTATTAAGGAATCCGAGCTTTTCTTAATGTATTGAAAGAGTGAAAATGTGTAATTGGAAAAGAAAGTGAAAACTCCCTACAAAAGGATTTGGCATGGACATATCCCTCAATGGATTACTGTTAGAAGTTTCACCACATAAATGAACAAGAGCGTTCAAGTCTACATTTTTTGCTAGCATATTAGGAGAAAATAAGCATTTAATGGTATTTTGAGACCATTTAAACCTCATCATTGTATTCTAAAATCGATCTCTGTGTTTCTGCTTCATGCAGCAATCTGCTACACAGATTTTGTGCAATGCTAAAACTGGTTCCTCTGGGAAGCCAAAAGACACTCAGCACAAACTGTGGGTCATTTTGCTGTCTTGGTTCACCACATGTTCCCCAGCAGATGAACACTGAAATCAGACAGGTAAGCTGAGGTTGAGACCATTTGGTACAGATCATTCCTAGGAGCAATGGGCTGAAGTGCCAGCTTCGAAGATGAAGCTCTGGGAGATGCAGACTCAAGATATCCCCTATTTTTTTTTTTTTTGCAGTGGCTGTTCTTTCATCAGAGAACATGACATACTCCCTTTCCCATATTCACAGCTGTAGGAATGCACAAAAGAGTTACTTACCACCCTTCATATCCTATGTATTATCTGTGGCTGTTGGCAGAGTAACTTCTCCAGATACATAGTCTACCCACCCAACCAACATAATACATCTGACAGTCAAGCACCTAATCTAGGCAAATCTAGAATTTTGCTCTATGGGATGGAGAAAGGAAGGCACTCTGGGAGGTGAGTTCCTTTCATCCTAAGAAAAGACTTAAGCAAGTGATGTTTAGCTATTTGTCTCAGGTTGGGATGTATCTTTCTCCACAAATGCCTTGACACAGCTGCTCCACACTGGTCTGAGAACTACAACGGTGACCTTCATTCACAAACTTGTGCTCATTTAGTCTGAGTCATGGTGTTCTGTCTAAAATTACCTTTCCTGGCTCTTGCCAGATCTAATGTTTGAACCTCTGGAAACCGCACATTTCACAAGGTTGAACACAAGAGCACGAATCACCCAAGTTTACCTTAAAGTGTTTTGAGAATGATTGTCTCAGTAGACATAGTCTATATTTTCAGTTTGCAATCAAACATCTCACCTGGATGTCTACAAGATGTAGACTTTGCTTTTTACTTTGAGTATATCATATAGCTTTCACAGCAATACTCTCCGTATTATATATCTGAGATTTTAATATGAATAAATGTGTGATGGAGTAACAAAGCCAATCCAAAAAGTTGCAAACAGTCTTTGATAAAAAAGCAGTCCTCCTGTGCCAGATGCTTGCCTGCAGTGTGGAAGGAATAATTTGTTTAAGAAGCCACAACCGAAGTAGTTCACAAGCTTAGAGAAGCAGATGGTCTGCAGAGACCACCTAAGAAAGCAGAGCTGAATTCCTTTATTCTGGTCCTTACTCTGGTCCACAGCCCTTAAGCTATTCCCCATAACTGGGAATAAGTTCTTAAAGATACTCTATACTGTTAGTTTTTTATTTTAAGAGAGATAAGAAAATGTGACTCATTTATTTTAAATTATGAAAAGTCAATATACAGTACTGTATTCTTTCAAATCTCCCTGCCACTTCATGCAAGTCCCACAGCGCTGGCAAAGAAAAAACATCCCTAACATCAGCTTTAGTTTTGCTGATCATTTCACTTTCAAACACGCAGTGCTGCAATGTTTGAACTACTGATACCGCAAGAGGGTTTTTTAAATGTAAAAATATCTACTGCCACTATAAATTGAGAGAGTAAAAGCTCCTAAACTCCAAAACATTTTGATCTGCTTCAAGGATTTAAGTAGTTATTTTTACAAAGTCTAAATCTGGAAATATAAATGAAACCTTGATTTCTGATCAAAGCAAATTTTAAAGCTAACAGTTAAAGCTCAGGGAAAGAAGCTTCTTTGCCTGGATTTATCCTAAACATTGTATTCTCTTTTCTTTCTCTAAGCTTTCACAATTTTTTATTCAGAGACTTTCCACCAGCTAAGTTATGCCCAGTCTGCACTGAGTCAAGCAAGTTAAATAAGAAAAAGATTATGAATTATTTACTCACCTCAATCTCTTGAACCAACCTGAGGTTTGGAATCAGCACAGAAATATAAGCAAACAAACCTACCGCACTGATAACCCTCAAGAAGGCACTGCAGGCTCAAGTTCATTCTAGTAATCTTTTTTCCCCACTTCATCCAATGTTAATTCCATGTTCTGAAAACCATCCTGGTGCTTCAGAGCAGCCCTTCATGCTGCTATGCTGATTCTGCCTATTAAAGTGATCAAAAAAAGCTACATGAGGAAACCTGTGGTCAATTCATGGAGCAGATAAATCCTTATGTATTGAGGAGTCCAGAGTAGTCTGAATCCATTTCAATTTGGAACAACAGCAGATACATAGCTAAAGGTTTGCACGTTAGGGAGTCTGAAACTCAAGCAGGACTTTTGCATAGTTCTGGAATTCACTTCTTTATCAGCTCAAAAACTGGAAGGATGAAGAAAGAGTCAAAGTCATAAGACATATAAAAATCTAACGAGCTTGTGGAGAGTAAGTATGATAAGTGACCTTCCATACCTCTACTACTTGTTGCTCTCTTTAGCTGTAACTTACACCATCTTTAATGTTGGGAGAGAATCTCATGCACAGGACTGAATTCCTGTAGAAGAGCTACTGGAGTAGAGTGGAAAAGTAAGTCCAGGCCTTGGAGACTATATTTAGCCCCACAGAGGATGCAAGGTTTCTTGTTTTTTGGTACAACCACAGGTAAAGCATTATAAAAATATTTCAATGTAAATATATTCAAAATATTTACTGCATATTGCACAGAAAGCCAGGGAGCTCCAGTGGATGACCCAGTGTAAGACTGCTGTATTTGCTTTGAAATCTTTATGTCCAAGGATAGTAACTGGCATGCTATTCTCTTGCTATATTTATCTTAGGACCAAAGCATGCCGTAAAATGAAATCGTCATAATGGCATTTAAAGTTTTTATAGGCAAAGCCATAGTAACATATAGTAAGTTCCTGGCATTTTCATTTAGCAGTGAAAAATCACATACCTACAGTAGATACACCATTAAAAACAAACAAACAAACAAACAGCAAAAAAACCCAAACAAAAACAAACTGGAAAACATCATCAAGGCCTGGCACCTGTATTTTGCAGTTAGGTTTACAAAATTATTATAAGTAAACTTATATGGGAGAGGGGAAGAAATAACAAGACATTCTGTTAACAGAACAGGAGTTTCACCAAAGGCATGGTGTATTAAAAATATAATAAATGTCACTAAAAATTAAAGGACCTTATTCTGCTTTATACTATTGTTATTTTAAATGACACTGGCAATATAAGACAACCTACTCCCCCAGCCCACCTTGAAATAAAATAATAATAAATAAAGTTCCCTTTAAACTGCAGCAATTGTAGGAAGTTCATTGTGTGAAGAAATACTGCTCCCAAAAATAGCAAAGTAAACTAAAAACCCCCAAGCAACAATACTGGAACAAGGACACTGGTTGAAGATGAACTTTGGGGAAGTCTTGGGCCAGCACAGTGTCTGTAACTAGGATACACTAGGAAAAGAGAGGGAGCCATTAATTGCTGATTCAGCTCATGAGTCTGTTTTTAATAGTTCTGCTGTGAATGAAAATGAAATCCATGTAAAATAATCTCAGAAAAATAGAAGGAAAAAAAAAAAGCAAAAACAGAAAGAAAAAAATATCTAATGGATTTAAGGCAAAAAAGGCAATCATACAAGGTCCAACCCATTCCCAGGCAAGAATATCAAGGAGGGATGTTGCACAAAGAACATAATACATTACCAAACAATTATAACATAAGATCTAGAATTGCTCTTAGATCAAAAGGTGAGAATTTCTCCAATTAATTATATTACGTAGTCCAGATTGAAATGTTCTGGGACCAGAGATATGAGCAAGGAATCCAAAATACTAAGATCCAAGTGACCTCAAGCAGGGGAAACACTGAGAGCTGAAGGCCAGAATCCACAAAAAAGCAGAAGTCTAGGCGTTTCATGGAAACATTCTTTTGAAGTTATGCAAGCACTCCTATGTCTTAGATATTGGTTATTTTACCTCAAACTTCAAAGCAATTCTGCAAGTGCTCAGCACTGCAATCATAAAAAAGAACTACTACTCTGTCATATGTATCCCAACAGCAGCCTTCATAGATGTGCCTGTGAATTTTGGAGGTTATGGTCTAGGTCAGCAGACAAAAACCTGCATCACAACCTAGACTCAACACTTGTCTTGCCAGCAGTCTTAGCAGAGTGGTGAAGATGACAGAGATGGATTCTTCCTGTCATGCAAAGAGATAGAAGCTGTATATCAGAGTTTACACACACAGGCATGATCCAATCCTGCAGTTTGCGTTGCTTGAACCATACCTATTTTCTGGCTAAATGGAACTTAGTGCTCAGAGCTTTCAATACAATTTTCATTGGCATATGCCACCTGAATCCATGCCCAGAAAAATCAGCCAGAAACTTATGAGCCTGCAGTCAGTCAGACACCATAAAGACAAAAAAAGCAAATCCCCAATAGGACTTTTAATCAAATAATTCTGGGAAGACCAAAAAATAACTTAATAGATCAGTTTTCCAAACTTTTTTAACCAAACAGAATTTTTTAACCAGGGAATATTTGTAACTGTCTTGGACGTTTGTTGATGAAGTCCAAATAATCCCATCTCAGTCTCATAATTGAGTCTTCTTTCACCCCTGAAGCTATTGAAAAGAAGGGTATGATGTCCTCAGAGACGATGCTGGTTTTACAATCCTATCATCTTTTAGGTGGGTGGAATTTTAAAAGTTAACAATAATAACTGAATAACAGTGACTATATTGACTTTGCGCTTCTACCAGTTGAACCAGTTGTTTATTATGACTGTTACATCAATCCTGGATCAGTATCCCACACTTCCAAACAAAGTTCCTTCTCCACGTGAGGACAATGCTGAAGTTGCTCACTGAGCAACCCACCAACATTCTTATACCACCAATGGCTGAGTGTTTCTTCTTACAGGTTTTTAGGTGGAACTCCTCTATTTCACCATGAACTGAAATATCATGCTGAAACCCACACGCTTCTAGGAACGCCACTATTTAGAATCATAGAATCATATAATCATTTTCATTGGACCTTAAGGTCATCAAGTTCCGCCGTTAACCTAGCATTGCCAAGATATTTGTGTCTAGTATAAGTTACCATTTCTGGGCATACTTCAGGGTAATTACTGCTTTCCAGTTTTCTATTCCTGTTTTGATACCGGCTTTGGATATTTTCCTTCTGGATTAGTGTCCCATTATGCACCTCCTTAGCACTTTTCTTGTCCTGTTTCTAATGTCTCCTTCCTAGTTTTCACAACTCCTCATAACTTAGTTTACTTCCCTTTCTGGATCATTTAAGGAGATATTAGTACTGAGGAAAGCATTCCTGTGTAAGTGTCTGCATGTGTGTGTTTAAGTGCTGTTGAAGTTGTTAGGATGTAAACAGCTCCCTTAAATGTAAACATAAGCTTAAGAACTTCCTTGGCAAGAACCTATGTCATGTGCTGAGTGCCACAGTACTCAACTATGATACTGCCAGCAGCATTACACACATTTATTGTCACTTTCCTTTATGCTCCAACAGATATTTCTCTATCCATTCATTGTAAGTCAGGTGAAATTATTTTTGTGGGTAGTTTGTGGCTATTATTTTTTAGTTTTGTCTGTCTTTATATTTGCTTTTCCACATTTGCCTGGTTCATACAAAGTTTTCCAAGTTATTTTAAAGTTAACAATCAATTTTTAGTAGCCTTAACAACATAAAAATTGATAATACTCTAAATAGGATCCAGAATTGCCATCTTGATTCCCTACACAAGAATTACATAAATCTGTACTATGCTGAGCTATACAAACATATATGTATTCAGCAATTCTTTGCTTCTCTTTATCAACACATTGAACACAGAACTTTTCCACTTGCTGTTTCTCCAGTTTCATTTATTCTAATTTTTTTATTTTTAAAAAGAGTCAAGTACCTCAGCTATTTTCAGAACACACTTCTCATTTGCATGTAAAGTGCAGTCAATGTGAATTGATCAAAACCAAATTAACAGCAATTGGTTCCAATATTTTCCCTGTTTACACATTAGCTTGCTACCTTTAACATATAGATGTATTGAATTCAGCTTAGCAACCTGAGCATGAATGCGGTGGCCTTTAAAGAGAAACTTATCTGTAATTAAAATCATGCACAAGTTTCAGTGGGAATCTGTTTACTACCTAGAAAGAAAGCTGATTCAAAAAATGAATAGAATTTAGCTTAGTATTTCATGTGTTTAATTCTGAATTAAACCCCTAAAATTATGAGGAGGTACCTTTATTGGGCTTCAGATTATATGAAGGTTATGTCTAGTTCTGGGTGGGTTTTTGAAAAAAAAATCAAACAATACTCTTTCTTGCCACAACACCATAGATTTCTTTTTTAAAGATATCACTGCAAACTGATAATAACTTAACACAATTATAATAATTCTGAACATTTTTTTTGCAAAAGTCATATAATAAATACGCATTGAAACGACAAGCATGCAGTACAAATCATCAGGCACAGTGTTTGGATGACAAGTAATAAGGGCTTTAGAATAAAAACCAAAGCACATATACAGTGGTTGCTATAAGGAAATGATTTATCCTATAGTGTATATTGAATTGCTTATTATAATTTAGAATGGTAATTGCTATGGCTTCACTATACTATTTAATTGCTACAGTACACTGATATATACCACAGAAGACACTGCAGTAACTGTTGTCAGTATATAACAATATTTGCATAATCTGCACTGTAGTTTATTCTTATAGTAGATAATGAAGTATGTGCAGGAATCAAATAATTTCTCATCATATTGATTGCAATTAAGGACACAAATATTAATATAAAGATAAGGTTTTTTTCAAGGTATATATCACAGGACAGTTATGAAATTCAAGTTTAAGTCATTACTGTGCTAGTCTTTCTTGGAAAATAATAATAGAAATGCTGCTACTGAGATTTTTGTAAGACAAGTGTTAGAGCTCTGGATTTTTGTACAAAGATCTCCATTTACCAGACCAGATCTTTCTCTCAAGCACCTGCAGTTAAATCAACCTTACCACTCTGGTGTGACAAAAACCAGCATTTGAACAAATTCATTGCCCCAGCTGACAAGCGCGTGTAACCTTCCCAACACTGCATGATGTTGCAAAGCCTGGATGGGAACTGGCTGAGACTGTGGTCTGTGGTGGAGGTTTCTATGCTGATGAAATGGTAGTGGGGTCTATGTGCAACAAACTTTGATGATACCTTGACTCTCAGTGTGCTAACTCTCTGCTCAGCTGTGCCTCCCACTCTGCAGAGACCCAGTGGTGACCCCTCTGAGAAATCAAGCCTCCTCCGTCTGTCCCTAGTCACAGGTTCCTCTGGCTAAATTTGGGTACCTAGAATTGAGTGTGCCCCTGCATGTATTACCAGGCCAGAAGACAGAAGCATGTTGCCAGTGAAAGAAGCCATCATTGCAAATTTTTCAATGCCAGAGATCAGCCCAACAGTTGTAGCGGAGATGTCCCCACTGCCCTCAGGTATCGAGATAGACTACAAGGAGCTGAACTCATACCCAGGAGAGTTGGGTCCAAGATGTAGTGAGCTGTGTAGACCATGATCAACCTTTTCATTTGCTTCTGAAATCACACGTGCCTGTGGAGCAATATAAAAACTACAAGTATATCATGTCACCAGGAGAAGCATCACCACGTATTTAAGATGCCATTTTCTTTATTCCTTGTTTATTTGCCTTAAAAACACAATGGTAAACTAAGAAAAGACTTACGGCTGGCCTGGTTTAGACTAGGTATAAGGAAGAAATTTTTTATAATGAGGGTGGTGAAACACTGGAACAGGTTACTCAGAAAGGTGGTAGATGGCCCATCCCTGGAAACATTCAAAGTCAGGTTGGATGGGGCTCTGAGCAACCTGATCTAGTTGAAGATGTCCCTGCTCACTGCAGGGGGAGCAGACTAGGTGACTTTTCAAGGTCCCTTCCAACCCAAACCATTCTATGATTCCATGATTCATGAGTGTTTCAGGGAATGAATAAAAGTTGTGGCTCATAGACACCAACTATGCTAAAATACTTGAACAGATGGCATAATTTGATGGATTTGTTTGTATTTTTGAGTGAAAGTCAGCAGTGGGATTTTACTTCAATTTGGACAATTTGCTCTATGTTAGTACACAGATTCTGACTGACACAGATAATTTGAGAAACTAACAGCAAATTAGCTGAAATTTTGTCTTCAAATTCAGCAATTCACTATTTTTCCATTTTAAAAATAGTCAGTCCTCTCTCTCTAGAATCAGAAAGAAAATCACATCACATGGCTTAGCCTCAGTAATGAACAGTCAAAGCAGGGGATAAAGCTCAGTAAAAATGTTTGGCAAACATTTGCAAACAAACTAATTAAAAAGTCAGAGTTGGTAATATAGGATTTAAATAGTTAGCTCAGCTCTACTGCTAAAACAAGGGACTGCAAAAAGTTGTGAGGACATCTTACTGTGAGAGCAAGTCCCGCTTCACTTCATAGACTTCTGTAGTTTCAAGAATCCTTTGATAGCAGGGGACATTGATGTACGATAAATGTAGCATGCAATCACTCTGATTGTTTGTGATCATGACATTTTACAAACACTGCTCTCTGTCATTTTCTAAAGTATTGTTTTAGAGGGTTGTGACAGAGGTAAAAGAAATACAAAAAAGAACAAAACGAGGAGAAATGTCACCCTGTCTCCCTAGACAAGCCAGATTGAAAAATTCAAGAGAAACCAACCTGGGTGAGATAGATTCGTAGCACTGACAGCATACCAGCAAAATAAGAATTAGATTTTGAGATTATTAAAATACTAAAACCACAGGTTATTTTCACAGGAGTTTACAATATACTGTCTATATAGTATACTGAGAGCGTGGCAGTACTGGCTTGCAGTTAGAGCAAGAGTTTGCTGGGTATTTTTTTGACTCCACTACTGACATACTGTGTGACCTTGAGGTTCAGATCCCCACTTGCAAGATGGGGATAATAATCTTAACCTATTTTGCAGCTGAGTAGATGAAATCTCAGAGAGCTCCCTTTAAATGCCTGCAGCCAGTAATTAATGCTCCTTACACTTCATTGTGTTTCTTATTTTGTAATGGGAATTAAATAAGCTTTAAACTATTTAAAGAAAAGTTTTCCTTGCACTGACCACAACCCACACTCAACACAAACATTGCATTTGCAGATGGGCAGATGGAAGTGAACCCAATCCAATCACCCTTTCACTCCTTCAACTACACAAGCAAAGTCAGATCATAGATTCAGCCCATGTGTTTGCAGGCAGGTGCTCAGGTAGTCTATGAACATTTCCTATTTTTCACTCATATCTAACTATCTTTAAGGCTTCCCATCCAGCTAAAGCTTTCATCCAAGCCTTGCTGTCTCTTTACTTGACTATTCCATGTTCTTTTTCCCTTCATGTTGGCCACTGCCCATTAGGAAGACCTGCTGTCTGATATCACTCCTTTCCCTTCCACTCTTATTATGCTTAACAGCAACTTTTTCAACTTTAAAGATTTCTTTTACTTAGCTCCCTCTGCCAAATATATCTAGTGAGCTATTGCAGTGTCATCCCTTGGTTTCCTCAACTAAGTCATCATCAGCTTCTCCTCCAAAAAAGGCTCACTCTTGATACTGTGCAGGTGAGATACACATGGAAAAATATTAAGATGATCCTTACCTTATTTTCCATGAAATCTTCATTCAAAATGAGTTCTACTGTAGCACCTCTAAACTCAGATCACTACAGACACAGGCAGTGAGTGTGAACTATTTCCTGTTCAGCTGAAATTTTCCCTTCTTTCCTGCTTCTCCCAGTAATAAAAAAGCCCATATTTTGTAACCAGAACTAACAAAATTGAGCTAGTTTTTCCCTTCAACACTTCATTTTGTTTGTAATTTTTAAATGCTCAGGACAGAGCCAGCTTCTTGTTCTCCTTGTTTGTTTTTGCAATATTTATATGATATCTCAAACCCCATTTAATGCTATAGAAGCCATAACAGTCTTAATATTTACCACTCAAAATAAAAAAATTAAAACCTGAAGACTCTCTAATTTTCATTGCTCTGAAGAAATGGAAAGAGCAATCATATAAGAACAGTGTGATGCAGATTTCATTAGGGTCACATCACAGAGGAATACATGGATATAAACTGAGCAATCGTAACTTTTATCTGTAAATTATAAGAACGTTTATAATTAGTGAAGTGATCAAGTTCAGGAATAACCCTCTAGTAGGTGAGTTTCAGTAGAGGAGCTGGGAACAAGAAACCTAAGTGGTTCCAACAGAATTTTGATCGATTATAAGGGCAATCCAGTGTGCTCATGTGACCAGAGGAGTGAGTGACCCAGCAGATCTTCAGTTCCTTGTGCCTGCTTTGAGTATTATTTCTCCTTCGACAGTCAAAAGTGTTCATAATAACTGCTAATCAGTTGACCAACCTGCAGCTTAAAGCATAATATAGTCTCTGTGGCACATTGATGGGGTTTAAGTTATTCTAACAAAAAAATCTTTCTTGTCTAATGTAGATATCATACTATCCCACAATTATTTCAACAATGCTCAATGTCATGATTTACATACAACGTATAAACAATGCATACAACAGAAAATCATGCATACAACATACAAACATATAAAGTTGATTCAACTACCAGCCCTGCAAACACCCTGAACTCTGAGATTCAAACACTTCGCTACACATATATGATCAGGATCAATTACAGTTTTAAAGCTAGCAGATATCTACAGTGACATCTGACTCCGCTCTTTCTAGGAGTTGCTTTTGTGATGTTGTAGAGACATAACAGCAGCTCAGCCTAATTGATGTGAATATAGCAAACTCTGATGATCTTGAAGGAAGTCAACAGAGATGCTTGTACACCTACTTACTCATCACCCCTTTGGCTTCAGAGAAGATCCTGAATCCAGCCCATGTGTATGTCAGGCATCCATGGTGTGACTTTTGCTTTCCTATACACCCATGCAACTATGGCACTGTCAACCTACAGGAAACATTAGCAATAATATTATAAGGTTCCACCAAAAGTGAGCCAGACTCTCTGCACTACAAATTTTTGACAATATAATGAAAAAATCTCTTTATTTTTGTACCCAAAGCCCCGATGTAAATGCAGTTATACTAATAGAGTAGTATATGAACACTGGGGTGCACCATAAGCTATGCAGGTAAAAGCACACATGAATAGAGCAGCAACTTCTTGTAGTGTTGACTAGACTAAAGAGAGAGTGATGGAGACCCTGCCTGTGAAAAACTGGCTGAGGTGACTCCAGCTGCAATAATGGAAGGTCAAATGTACAGACCAACCCTCAGTAACTCATTCCTAAGGTTAGATCTTAGAACAAGAGACATTTTATACATCTTTGAAAACTGTCATTTCCTACTGGTAGGAGATTCTTCTTGTGTTGCCAAAACACAAACCATAATAGAACTAGACTTTTAAAAAGGAACAAGTTTATCAGCTGAAACTTCAGTGCATTTTATTGACAGATTATTTTTTTAATTACTGTCTGCCCTTATATTGTGTAAATGAGCTAATATGGTTTTTTAATTCCCAGAGAGTTCTTTGCTTAATTAGGAGGAACTGAATTTTGTAAAAACTATTTCTAGAGCTTGTTTGTGGGAAATCTATTTTATTGGTCTTTGAATAGAGTTATTCAAGTCATATACTCAGGCAGCAATTGACAATAGCTCATACTGACCTTGAATTCAATATGCAGGAATAAATGCAATGTCAAAACTTATTCTTTTGCATGTTAAGTAATAATAATACCATATAGTTTCAGGGAGGCAAGCAGGGAGTTTTAAGAGAATGTAAAGTTAAGCTACAACTCTTTCAGCTCTTTGGTCAAACCCCAAAAGCGAGCAGCTCTGATAATATAAGACAAGAGACCATTCTGAACTCCAGAATGACCATCACTAGCTCTGATCTGAACTCTGTGCAATAGGCAAAGTTGGTTCCAATGATCTTCCCTGTCACTGCTGGTGAAGTTCCTGCTCCCAGACAACCTGCTGTAGATTTGAAGGAAAGCCCTTGACTTCTTGAGGCAGTGCCAGATATACCACTCTACTGGGTAAAACCCAGATTTGGCTCCTGATGGGTTGCTGCCTCTAAATTTTGATCAGCTTGTGCCACTCCGAGCTGCTTTCTGCAGAACAAGGAGAAATGCTGCACAACCCTCTTCACTTGTTTTTTGACTGCCACTCAGCTGGCTTCTCATGTAACCATGGTTTTAGTCACTTTGGATTAGAATTCTAACCTGAAAATGCTTCTCTACCTGCAGAAATACTTGGAATAATGGCTGGTTCTCATTTTTTCATACTCTAATCTCAAAATGCTACTTTGTAAAAAAACTGTATTTGATATTCACTGTGGAATCTGACTCATTAGATAGCAAGCAGTGGATAAATAATATCCAAAGATGTAGCTGAAGCCCAGAGATAGTCGATGACCTAACAGCTTGTGCTTTGCCTATATGAAGATGTTTGCAAAAAGTTTGTGAAACAGAAACATTCAAAATTCACACTTTGTCAGCTCACTTCAGCCCTGCAAACACAGGTTTGTAAGTAAGTACATTTGTAAGTAAGTAAGGCATGTAAGTACTGTTGAGGATCTGGGATTTTTGCAAGGTCATACACAAAGTCTGTAGCAGTATGAGGAATTAAACCCATGTTGTCCACATTCAAGACAAATACCGTAACAACCAAACCATCCTCCCTCTGTAAAAGGAATGTGCAACAGGAATCCTTATTTCCAGATAATACAGGGTGTCACCCTTTGATACACGGGAATATTTACACTTGGGAAAAAAGAAATCAATAGTTCTTCTGTTTTAACCTTTGTTTTGATCTTGAAGCTTCAATCCAACATTCTCAGTCTCCAAAATGAAAACAGTAAATTGACATGTCATATAGCTTACAAAATGAAGAGTGTTATCAAAGGCAGGCTGTGTAACTAGACCTCGTTCAGTACACAAGTACAATTCATATTGTTCCCACCAGAGCTTGAATACGTAAAATATGAACCATTCCACAATCTGCATGCTCATTTATATTACCTTTATGTGAAACTTAGGCAATAAAAAATGTTCCATTTCCCCTTCAAGTGTAGCACTCTGTGTTACACAATCCTGCTGGCTATCTTGGTGAGACTAGGATTTGTTACATACTTTGCAAAGGAAAAGTGGACATTTATCCTTTGGGTGTTTGAGTTTAAAAGCGAGGCTGAAACTTCCAGAAAGAAAAGTGATTAAATTTTCCGAGATTTATGACACTACTTTTTTCCCAGTTTCATGTGAGTTTAAGTTGAGTTTAAGCATACAGCTCTTTCTAGTTGACACAGGAGAGACTGTGGTTCCAACATTAGCATAAGGTAGAAGCATTTGAAGGCTTTCAATCCAAAGTAAGGTATAAAGTAGAGGCATTGGCTTGCATTTAATTGCCCTTCTTCTCCTCTAAGTCATTCTTTTTTGTGGTCTCGCAAAATTCCTGCTGGACGGCACTATTTTCTCCCCATCTCTTACTGCTCTTATGAGATTCCCTTTCACAACTGCTCTTCTTCCCAGCACTCTCTCTGCTGCAGGTTTCTCATCGTCATCTCAGACACACCTCCATTTACTTACAGAATTTCTGCTCAGTTCAGTGTTTCTCCCTTCCTCTTTTTCCCCTTACCTCCTTCCTGCTCCTCAACTCGTGATTCCATTTTCCTTGGGCCAATTTGGTTCCTGGCAATTCCTAGCTCTGCTCCTCTGCATGTTCTTACTCTTGGAGTCTTCCCTAACATCTAATCCTAGCCTCTGGCTGCAGTACTATCGTATTTCTTTGTATTTTAGCCTTCATAGAGAAGCTGTGACAGAGCTCCCTTTCATTGCTGAAGCCTAGCAAATATAAGACTGTTAGCATGAACAGAGAATTTCAGCCTTCTCTGCTTCAGGTTGAAAACATCAATTAATTCATTCTTTCCTTATGGATCATGTATTCTCACACTGTTCTTGAAATAAAACTGCAAACTGAGTACCATACTACCACTGGGACCTTACCAGTATATATCATATCCTTTATCAAAGACCTTCTTCTTTTCATTCAAGATCTTCCTTTGGCTATTCTTTCTCAAAGCCTTTCTATCCCATAAACAAATTTAAGCCCACTTCTGCCAAAGATCAGAACTTCTTCCGGTGTCTTTGCATCATTCTGGTTTTAAACTATACATTTTACCTAGAAAGGCAGGGGGAGTTCCAGTCTCAAAGAAGAGCACGCTGAATACAACTAATTGTTTACTGTTCTACCCCAATAATCTGATGTTTTTTGGTATTCTGGTAACTGCCAACATAGGAATTTAAAGCAAAATGAACTAGTAACTTTGGTGGATATAATCACATGCTCAAAAAATACCATTGACTTTTATTTTATGAAAATATTTTTTCAAAGTTTCCACTGTGTTTACTGCAGTGGAAAACAGAATTGGTCTCATCTTATTTTAAGACATATGCATTTAAGCAATGCTTTAGAAAAAAAAGGGAAAGTTTTTTGCATTACCTTTAAAATCTCTGCGAAAGCTATTTTTGCTAAGGGAAGTTTCACATGGTATACAATGCCCATATGCTTCCATAGTTGGTCAAGATTCTAGGAAAGATATTACTTTTGCTGGAAGTAAAAATGCCATGAGCAGTTATTTGCAGGAAAATCACTAATCCTCTAAAAACAAAAAACAGCACTAAATTAAATTTTGTTCTTTAAATTATATTGACAATTTTGTAAGTGAGATCAATTTTTAAAGTTGGCACCAAAAGGGATACCACTTGTTTCCCTGATTTATTGACAACAGCTTTACATATTCTTGCTTACAACAGTGAAAACAGCAATTTAATTTGATCCAAAAATTCCCCAACTTCAGTAGACTTTCTGTAGTATTTAGATAGTAATTTATTCTGAATAGCGGTCTTGCCAACACTTGATGCAATGAGGAATGTGAATGTACTGGGAAGCCTCTCTGAACCATTTCAAGCAGCCTTTTAAGAAGCTATCCAGCAAGGAAGATTAAACATTAGCTGATTACCGACAAGTAATTAACAATGTCAACGAAACACAGAAACTGAATTAATAATAATTATATCATCAACACGCTGATCATCTTGTAGAGAATCCCAGGGAAGAGGAGAGGTTAATTACTCACTGCTAGCAGAACAGCAGGAAGTCGACCGCAACCATGCCTCTGCATGGTGTTAACTGCCAGGCAGATAATTAATTAACATCATAATTGCAATGCAGGCAGCATGAAAATATTGAAATATTAGTTCATTTCCATTCTATTACCTATCCAGCACATTCTATAACTTAGAGGTTGGAACCACAGAGGTTTGTTGTGACCACACTCCTGGGTCGTATGGCTTTGACTTTATTTTCCACCAGAGATCTGTAATGAATGACAGACTGAGAGGTTTGGGCAGAGGACAAAGAGCCAAGACGGATTCAGTTCTGATACAGACTTCTCCTGTCTTGACACAAGAAGTTCATTGTTATTCAAGAAGAGCTAGACTTGTAAGTATGCACATGGTTAATGAGAGTTAAACTGTCAACAATTTCTTCCAAAATAAAATTAACAAAAGGAAAAGATACTGAATCACATACTTGAACCAAATCCCAAGCAGAACTTCAGGGAGAAGTTGTATGGCATTACCTGTCATATGGGCCTTGCACTCTCATGCTGAATGTCATGACCTTCAGCATTTCTGAAAGTCATTCTGCAGATCCTTTTGTTTGGGTGCCCTCTATGAGAGACACTCCTCTTCCATCACAAGTTGTTTGGCTTGCAACAGGAATGCCTACAGTCCCTATTGTGTGGGCTACAAGATGGCATACCATGTGAATGAAAGCATCACGTACAGTTCTGGTCAATTTTCTACAGGACAAACAATTTCAAACATCCTTCCTGCCAGGTTGATCAAAGGAAAGAAAAAGAGATGAAAGGATTGTGTTGCATGCAGGGTAGTAATGAAATACAGAGATGGGATATGGTTGCTGGACATTAACAGGTTGGATATTATAAGAAAATCTCTATATGTCAGAAAGCTACTTTAAATCTCATGGTACAAACTGAACTAATGAAACCAACCACTTGTAAAATGGAGCTCAATACACTGAGTATATCACATGGGGCCAGGGAGGGGATTTATTCAGTAAACTGAGTTCCCCTAATGCTCTCTGTTCTATTGAACAGTCAGAAACACTTTCACGTGCTCACCTGTCCCACTGAAAAAACAGCACTTTTTGTACAAAAATATATGCCCTAAACCCATGGCCTTCTGAGACTTCAGCCTGGTGAAAATCAGCCATCTCTACAACCATAAAAAAACCCTCCTTTATATCAGAGGAGAGATGGGTGCAGACAATTGATTTACTGAAGCTGGGCTTATTTTCCTCGTTTGTGTCACATTAAAAAAAAAACAGAATCAGAAACAGAATAGTTTTGAAAGAAGTATAGTTGAACTCAAATAAAATAAGCTTACCAGAATCAGATCCTGTTAATTTCTCACAGAAAGTGCCCTGAAAGTCACAGTCATCTAGACCATGGACAAAATTCTCTTTATCACCTAAATTTACTGCGTGTTAAGAACATGTAGTGCATTCCATGTTTGTGCAGTTGGCTGCTTGCAAAAGGAACTGTGCAATAAGAATCTGGCAGAATAGGCTGGTGGTGACGCCTAGGATGTGGTAGATGCCTCATGAGTTAATTCCTAGGTTTTACATGGCCTTGTTGTATATGGCCTACCTGTGATATATACAAGACTGTCACACCATTTAATTAACTGCTTGTATAGCTCTATCTACACCTGCAGAACAGTAGAAGTTATACCTGGAGATATATAAGCAAGTTCATTAAGAGTTTGAAACATATTTCAACAGGGAGCAAGTATTACCGTAGGCAGATTTCCATAACACTTCTTGAAAAAAGAACAACTACTCATATTCTGACAAATATTGCCCTCTCTTTGTAACAGAGGATCTAACATCCAGGGCCTGTTTGTGACCTCTTCCCTCTCATATAAATGCTCATGCAGTCACTACACTATCAATCTTTAATGTATAACCTTGACAAACACTCTGGGACTGACAGGAATGGCATAACACCAAGTCCTTTTCCATTCTGCCTAGGGTCAGGCCTTAATTCAGTATGCAGCTAATGAACTTCTCACTGGAGGTCATGCTTGGAGTATTAAACAGATATATTGAACATCTATCAACAGTAAAAATAGGAGAGTTGGTTCTTATTCACACTATAAGGAGTGATCCTATTGTCTTCTTCAGACTTTCTCCAGCACAATTGTAGAGTGAGAGCATTAGAAGAACCAGAACGTTTATGGCCAACTGCAATCTTTGCTACCCTCACACACCACCATATCCTTATGAGCACCAAGAGGACTCAACTTACCCTGCAGCCTGTAAAACTTAGAACACACCAAGTAAGGGAGAGGTGCAAAATGCAGAGCATCTTTAAATTCCTGGATTGTTGCTTGAATTTCACTCATAATTAATGAAGATTATTTTTACAGTGACAAAATTACAATAAATAAATACAACACTAAAGGACCCTAGTCAGGGTTTGAGACTCCTTGTTCTATGACCTAAAGAAACCAATTCAGCCTTGAGAACAAAGAACGGACATATTTTATGGCTAAATATAGTCAAGAAATAAAAGGATTCAAAGCCGTGAGTGAAACAGTATCATTCAGTTTTCAGTATTTTGCAAACATCAAAGTCAAATCAGCCTTCTGGTGACTAAGTCAATGATAACTCCAACTATGCAAATGACAAAGATGGTTAACAGCTCACCTGTACTAGAACATTTAGTGCTATCAGAAAAGCTATTTCAATATATTCCCATCTGGGAGCCCTTCCTGGCAGCTTGTATCAGCTAGGGGTGCTGGGAACATCCACAAAAATCTCACTGCCCCAGTGCCACTGCCTTTACTGTGAGGTCCAACTCACACATGTCGTTCTGTTTCCTCCCATGATAAGTAGACCCATGTGTGTTTGTGTGGGATTTCTTAAAAATATATTCTTTTCCTCTGGGAAATTCTACAACCTATTCCTTTCTGTACCCTTTTTAACCTTTCTGCCCTTTTCCAGTGGAAACATAGGACCAGCAGAAACCTTGTGTTTATTTTAGAGATAAAAGAAATTATTCTTTCATATATCTGTAAATGTGACCTTCTGCATCTTTGGCATTTTCATAAGCAGAACTTTATTATGCTGTAATATATAACGTAAATATAAAATCAGAAAATGGGAGATGCCAGCCTCTTCAGCCTGCATCACTGATGCATACCGATATATTCAAAACAGCTCTCCCTCTTGATTCATTTAAATGGGCACGATGCTGCTGTAATGAATACTTGTATCCCAAATGATGGAGAGAAGATACATTCCTATGCACCTCATCCTACAAAGCTGAAGCAGACGTGCATGAATTGTGGTGAATTTTTAGGACTTGCTGTCTGGATACTGTAGTCCATAATACTTTTATACACTACTACTGGTTGTCTATGGAGTTGTATGAAATTTTAGTGTGGGTTTTAAATCTGTTTTTCCTCTGTCCTTTTGTCTTTGATACATAACTTCTTCACAGAGTCTAGGCTTGACTAGTCCTGAATTCTTCCCTTGCTATCTTTTTTTCCTTACACACCCTGTATTTTACACATGTAAAGTGTGGCAACTTTTTAATATAGTGCTGAACGAATGTGGGTTAAATTGCCAGTGTAAGTGAGATAAGCTAAATCAAAACCAATAGAGAACGATTCCCAGAAGGAAGCACATCATAATGTGATGAGTTGATCTTTAATGATATGATTGCATACTGAACATTTCAAGTAACTTCGCCCAATTACATCAAAAGACACTGGGAACTTATTTAAAGGTTTTGTTAATCGCAATAAAGAAAGGGGGCTCTGAAGTGCAGTTACTAGATAATTAAAATTAGAATGCTATAGATGGCTACTAGATTGCTCATTTTATATAACGAATTGAAAGCCTAATAGGAAAACTCATAATACCAGCCTTCTTAACATTAACAATTACCATGATTAACAATGATACTCACAACTCATTTTTCATTAAAGACTATGGGCAGAGATAAGCTTGTTTATATAGACTAGCTTTTGAACCGATGAGCTATTTATCACTTAGAAATCCATGAAAAGGACAGAACAGCACCCAGCAATTAAAACTTGCAAAGTGACCTTGTGACAGTGAAAGACCCACCCTCCTCTGAAGCAACAGTAAGGCAATTGTTTTTAAATCAGTTAGAAATGGAAAGATAATTTGTTGGTTTGTTAAATCATATATCTTGGCCTTGGAATGACTGGAGTGTTGTGCTGCACACAGAAGGGCTTTCGTACAGATGCAGGTATTGCAGTGCACACCACAAATCGGAGAATTGAAGTTTTAAGAGATACTAGATCAAAAGATAGATGCACAAAAGATCAATAATGCTTTATATTAAAACAGCGAATAAAGAAACAATGTTTTGCATAGGTGTTTTCATAAACAAAAATAAAAGCATGTCATGTACGCAGCTCAACTTGATATCCAAATCAATCCGCATTTTCCTGTTCTTATTTCGGGTTCCCTGTCTAATTGCTGTAGCCTCTCATTACTCCTCCCAGACTAAGCATTTGAGAAGAATAAAGTCTCTTATTTACCTGTCTCCAGAAAATAGTACAGCTGGGTCCTGCTCGCAAGGTCTTGAGAGTTTTCCTAGCTTCAGTTGAAGATGGAAAAAATAAATCAGACATGGCTAAACTGTTCATTCAGATATCTGGTATTTGCTGGGTATTATTTAAGGTTTAATAATTTCAGTCATGTGATATTAGATATGCTCAGAAAGAGTGCAGTATGAATATTAAAAGAGACTAAGAAATAGCACAGAATGATTGCAAGATATCCCAGTAATGATTCAAATAGCCATTGAGAATAAACATTTAAGAACAGCATCCACCCACTCTATTCTCACCTCTCAGCCATAAGGAAATAAAAGGAAAAGAAAAATTAGAAGCAGCTTTGCAAAATGACTAGTTTGAAAGATACTATATTTTTATATGCTTAGCCTGCCTTTAATTCACATTCAGGAGCTACTCAGGAATTTTATTAATCAAATTAATTTACTATTCAATTAAAAAGCAAAAATGAATGTGAAAGCTCGATTATACCAGCTGCATCAGAAACACTCAATTTAAAAAACAATGAACTATCTGTCCACAGGTAACATACATCTCGAGAAATTTTCCTTATTTACTTTGGAAAGAAATTAATGTAAGACATTTCCTTAGTGGAAGAATGAGAGGGAGTCAGTTTGCAGCCTTTAAGAGCAGAGATAATAAGTTCTGTGTTTTGCATGCTTCTCCATTCTTCCAATATTTATTGATGCAGGGTGATGTGCTTCTGGGCAGTGAGCACAAGCTAACTAAACATAATTAATATACACTACAATTATTTCCCCATGGCTCCTCCCATTGCTGTGCTTTTTCCAGTAGCTGATGATACCTACAACAATTTACAATGCAGAACTCCTTCCATCCCAGAGCACCTTGCAAATTCTGGACAAGTTTCTGGATGGTTACCACAGGTGTGTAGGAAGGGAAAGCATGTGTTTGTGGAGCCAAGGCTACACTGAAGGTGGTGGCAGACCTATTGTGAGTCATGTTCTGTTGCCTGGATCTCAGCTTGTCTCCCTTCATACTCCCTGCTACTGCTGCTCTTTTGGAAAAGACATTCTCCAGACCATGATGTCCCGGTAACCAGTGTAACACCATATTGTGCTGATGGGAGAGACTCATCAGACTTCCCTTTCCAACACTGCCTGTCCCACCATGAGCAGATGGTCTCCCTGTTTTGCTGACAGCTTCTGAGCAGACACCATATTATTTGACCCCTGTTATGATCCCAGCTTATTGCAGTGTATGTATATAAGCCTGAACATTGTTTCCCATGAGGTATATAATGGTTAATCTACTAAATGGTGTTGTCAGCAGATAGTGCATGACTAACCAACACTGCATACTTCACACAAAACCCAGCCCAGCACTTATGAGGACATAGCATATAGGTATGTATGGGCCTTCATGCAAAACCAAGGGTTTCAATTCTTCAGCTTGTCTGCCCTCTTGCCAAGCCTCCTGCTTTTACTAATAGAAGAGGGATAGGGAATCATTCAAGGGTCTGAAGCATAAAATGAGTCAATAACAATCTTGGCCTTTCTCTAATACAACTGCTGGTCCAATCAAAACCACAGCCTTTTAGATCAAGCTTATTGATTATAACTTCTTATGTGTCCAGAGTTTGTGGTGCCCCACTGGTGCACTTACTCATAGGGTAGGTGAGTGTCAATCTGTAAATTATGCCATTTGCTCTCATACTGAATATGTCAGAAAAGATGATCAAATCCCTCCTTTCAGGGGTCTTGAGGAAGTTCTCAGAAAGGTCTGATACCAACAAATTCAGAGGCATTCAGACTAAGGGCTGGCTACTTGAGAGCATGCTTCCAAAAGAGACAAGGTGGAAGAAAGCCTCACAAGTGATGACTGACTTGAAGTTTGGCAGGCTCCCAGACCACATTAGAAAACAGAGTCTAGATTCAAACAGTGGAGAACACCTTTTACATAATTTTCTCTTCCAATAACAATTAATTTTCAAAGTCTATGCAGGTGAAACCTGCAATCCCAGTTCCAGGTCTGTGAGTCAAAACTAACTCCTCTAATGAAACTGCTGTAATCATAAGCTCACACTTGGAGAATCTAACAACAAAATCTGACTGAGCAGAGTTCTGTTGATAATGTCAGAGGAGGAGGAAGTGGAGAATTGTTTGGCTTGAGTTTGTTTCTTCGATAGAAACTCACAAGCCTGGTTTGGTAAATCAGAGCTACAGAGAGGTTAGATGGAAATTTAATCATGATTGACACATAAATGATAGTCTCTTTGAAGGAATGTGATACATCATCTGCACTCATATATCATGTCACAACAATACTAGATCCACTTTGGATATACTTATCTAGGTAAATAACATTGGAAAACATTATTTACATGCAGTTTTCTTGAAAATGAATTTTAAAAAGGATCTGTTGCTGATACATGTCTACTTTCCACCAATGAATAAGTTCAGGCAGCTTTTAGGATCCAGCTAACTGAATCACAGAGTAACTTTGCTTTGAAAGTGACCTTTGGAGGTCACCTAATTCAACTCTTTGGTCCAAGCAGGGCTAGCTTTGAAGTTTGAACAGGTTTCTCAGGGTTTTGTCTAAGGAAGTTCTGAATATCTCCAAGGACAGACACTCTACAAACTTTCTGAAAAACCTGTTCTAGTTTTTGATCATCATCATTGTGAATGTTATATATAATTTAAATTTTCCTTGTTACCACTTGTGTCTGTTGCCTTTCATCCTCTCTCAGAGTCTGGCTTTGTTTTCTCCACAACCCTCATTAGGTAACTGAAATCAGTAATTATATCCCCATTCAGCCCTCTCTTCTCCCAGATGAACAAATCCAGCTTTCTCACCCTATTTTTGTAGGGCACAAGCTTTGTCACATGCTTCAGAAGATCCATGAGATTGTTGAACATGTTCAGCTATTACAGGAGCTCACACACCTCCAGACTTGGCCCAAGATTAGATTTAAACTGTGAAGAGGGACTACACAATACATGAGTAAGACATATGTGAATGTAGATTCAGCTGTCCAGTCTGAGTACTGTTGATGAATATTAAACTAAACAGTCTTGAGATAATATGCTGAAACTGTTCATTTGATAGGACCCAAAATAGCCAACTCTTCAGCTCAAGTCTCTCATCCTAGAGTAAATGCCCTAACCACTAAGCCACTACACAAAAAGAGGGGAGTTGGTGCCTACTCCAGTTCCGAGTAAAAATAATATTTAACGTGTGTTTCTTCTGCTCCTTTTCTTGGAAAGAAATTGAAGTTTTAGGAGAGGTCAATTTCAGATTAGTCCTTCTCAAATGAAGGGGATAAAAGGACCTAAACACTGATGTGGTAAGATTAACACTCACCTTCCATCTCTGTGCTCTCTGCCATTGAACACAGGCTGCACACTCTCTGGTGTGGACCTATTCTGATGAAGGTAGCTCTCTGTACACATTATACATGGTTTGAAGAGGCTTCAGCTCAGTCACCAGGCAGGGTCTATTACAATAACAAGGTACAGAAAGAATCTTTTCTCAGCTTCACGCTTTCGAGGACTTAGCCCTGGTCATCCAAATAGATAGCAGCAGAAGAAAGAAGTGAGCACAGTTTTCCTCAGTTCCAGTGCAGCCCAGTAACCATGAGACACCAACAGAAAGATCAGAGAGGCAAATTAAAGACACACAACTGGACGGTCACTTGTTGAATCTTTCAAGTCCAAAGAAAAAATCCTTTTCTTGTTTCTGCAGTTATTTTCCTGGGACAGCTTGCACTGAAACGTGACAGGATAATTAAAAAAAAGTCAGGTTTACATTTTTTGTTAAGAAGGAAATAAGCAGTGAAAGTAGGGAAAAAGACAAAGTGTAAATGGACAGAACATCCATAAAAAGAACAGGTATAATTTGGAAACTATATATATGCACAGATGTTTACACATGTAGTAAATATACATATACATCTGAATGATGCCTTACAGATACAAAGGTGAGACAATGCATATAAAAACATGATGCACTTTAAGCTTCTATACCTAAAGCTTCTCAGATTCATTTTCCTGGATCTGCTTATTTGTGATTTATTTCTGTAGACTAAATTAAGTTTTAAAGTAAACAGTTGCAGTGTAACAAGATAATCTGGGAACTATGTAACTCATTTCTCACTCTCATAGATAGGGAAAATATTCAATTAGTATTCTGTCCATGTTAATTTTTAATTTAGAGCCTTTAACCAAAGTACAATGGACTTTTGACATATAAATATTAAAAATTAAATTTCCTGAGTTCATTATCTGATAATTAGAACTAAATAACATCTTAACTGAGAGACAAACCCCACGCAAAGCAAGTCAGTTCCATTTAAGATTCCATTAGAAAAGTGTTTGAGCTAGTATGTAATGGACCATAAAATTTAATTTGGAAATGATATTACCAAAAATGATGGAAAGATACCAGTCACAAAAGGACATGTAGGCAGCCCTCATCTTTTCATTTGGCATGATGTTCTTCTATTGATTGTGTAGAATTAGAAAGGAAATACTTAATATTGCACAGAATAACATATGTAGGTTTTTTTTCCTTTTCTCTAGCGCCTCAGTATTTAAAAGTCAGAATTGACCAGTGTAGCTCCATGTAATTACAAAGATTTCCTTATCTTAGCCTATTTGCTGAAGTCATCCTAAAGAAAGGGTCCCCTAATCCATTGGCTGTCTCATATCTCATTTACATTGGTGGTAATCCCCATCCTATCTCAGCATTTAGGTAATGACTTTGGGATTAAATTGCACTTCTTGCAATTCTTTACTTTCAAATCTCTACAACATATCAGCGGGGCCCAGCTGAATAGGCCTGTCAAAGGACTGGTAATGCAGCCGGGTAGGTAAGGCCTCCGACTTCAAAGTGAAATTAACTTTCTCCATAATAGGGTTTTAAGAAAAGAAAACCTCGACTCCACGTTGCAAAGTATTTTAGGATGTTACAAAAAGATGCCAGGATTAAGTTATATTAAGCTTTCTAAACCGGTGTATTTAGCTACTTTCGCTGCATTTATAGCTGAGGTGATTTTAGTAAGTCATTTTCAGATAGCTATCAGTCTAAAAGACCTGCAAATGTCAGGTGTATCTTAAATTTTGCCTTATGAAAAACTCTGAAGAGCACTTACTGCTCTGAACCACTAGGATCACACCATTAAATTTCATTTAATCTATTACATTTGATGAGCAAAAACCTGCTGTTTGTTACAGCCTCATCTTGAAAACTCAAAACAACTAATTGAAAAATTTACAACACAGGCTGAAATTCAACCAGATACCTAAGTGTATTTCTAATTTTAAGAATGTGAAGAATTTTACTGAAGTCAAAAAGCAGAAAAATCTATTCAAAATTAATTTATTTAAATGTCTTCCTATATTTGAGCTTCAATAAGTAATCTGTCATGACAGAACCATGTTTTTTATCTGTTGCAAAAAAACAAAGTTTGATAAAATGCATGCATATATTGGTGAGAGAAAACTAAAGTTTGTATATCATTATGGATGGGATATGAATATGAATATAGTGTCATATACAGATGTTGTTGCATAAAGCTCCATTCTAGAAAGGTAGTTTTATTTGCTGAATTTAACATTTCAAAGTTCTTAAGCTGCTTTGATTCACAAATATTTATTTACTTACATTTCACCTTTAAAACTCCAGCTGTTTCCAAGACCAAGAGAATACCTTGTTTTGCCAGATTAAGAGCATCCTTTCAGCGAGTTTACCAAGGTGCTGTAATGCACCATGTATCAAATGGGAGACTTGACATTTAGCAGATGGATCATGATACAATAAAGAATGTGCCTTTTGCCAGCACTGTGAAAAGCAGTCCAAGGCAGCCAAATATAAATCACCTGAAGAATCTAAATTCATACATATTCTTTACCTTGGCTGCTGCATCCTGCAAAGAATCCATCTGCACAGACATCAGGGCCATCAGACATGTGTCTTCTCCTCTGATACTGAAGCCGCCATCTAAAAAGACCATGTTCAGAAGAAACTTGCGGAAGACCCTTTGCCTGACCCTTGTTGACCTTTTCTGTGTATATCATAGGAAACAAGCCTTTTACAATGTGTAAGTACTTTCTTTCCTTTTCAACAGGAGCCGAGCCTTCCCATACCATCCCACTAGATCACACTTCACACAGAATAATGGAAGATTTAGCGATTTTATAGAAAAAAATCTGTAAATGCTATTAAACCCAAAGATACCACACAAGTATCTGGCACAACAAGTCCTAAGTCAGACCACTGGATAGTAGCAGTATTTCTTAATGAGACAGCATGTCTTCACTCTCTTTTTTCCCTCTTCCTTAGACACAGACACTGATCACTGCCAGGGATTGGACTAGCTAGACGGGCTTTTGGTCTAACTCACCCTGGTCATACACATACCAATCATCATTGTCTTACCATAAGTACAATAAATAAATGGCTTAGACATTGAGACTAAGAATGTAAAATTAGCATGAGCTGTGTCCTTGTTTCACATTTTTCCGCTATGGAGTCTTACAACCAGCTAAATTGTGCTTCTAACATTTGCAATAAATTTTTCTGGCAACTAGTAAAATCGGGACTGGGTTGCCTATTTCCCAATAGAACTGTGTTCAGCAGTTAGTATGGGAACTTCTCATGCTTGGTCTCAGGTGAAAATAGGTATTCTACATACAGTTCTATGTTCCTACAATCTTCAATCTTATTGCTACTTCAGGTCTTTCCATCAAATAGGTAAGAAAAATTACAAGTGGTTTTGTTTTCACCATTGCACTGCCAGATGCTGCCCACAATGCGTGAGGTGTGAACAATAAGATGCTAAAATTGTACCTGGAACTCTGCCCAAAGACTTCAACCCCAAATGGTATTTAGACCCAGCCCTAACAAGATGCAGCCAACAAGGCAAAAACAGGCTGTCAACAGCTACATGAGGGAAAGCCCAAGACCCACATGGCTGCAAAAGAGCACAGATCTGTAGGACATTGTCCTGTCTAGAGATCACTTTGAATTTTCAAATTGGAAGTCAGAGATCTCAAGAGCAAAATTAACCTTGCTGACAATAATCTTCCTTTCTTATTTATTTTTCTGGCCTGGGATGGCCTGGGACACCTCCAGCTGCTGCAAGCAGCAATGGCAATCATGGGGAGAAGGGGGGGAGCTGTGCCTGTGGGGAGAGAAGGACGGCTCAGGTGACCCCAATCACAGCGCCCATGGCACTCAGTATAAAATGGATCCTCAGAGCTCCTGGGACTGCTGTGCTGGCAGGGTTGGGGTCACCTCTAGTCACCCCTTCCTGTGCTTCTGGTGTTCCTGCAGCCTGTTTGCTCACTGGAGAAGAACATAGTGCACTGGGACAGGTTGCCTTGCCCCACCTCCGTGAGCAGGACCTGTACAGCTGCTCCAAGGTTTTGCAGACTGCCACTGGGCTCAGGCACCACCACCCCCTGCCCAGTTCAGTTTGGGGCTTTTCCAGCTGGGATTTAATTACCATCTAAGGTGAAGGGGTTCATTATTTGCATATTCATTTATATCTTGTATATAATTCACCATCTTCATTATTATTATTTATTATTTCATTAAACCTATTCTAGTTTGCTTTTTTCCAACCTTACAGTCTCTCTCCCTTATTCCTCTTTTATTTTCCCCTGGAAGAGTAGTGGGGGGATAACAGAGCATCTGTCACCTGGTTATTGGCTAAAACTATGACACAGGGACATCTTTCAAGAAATCACAGGTCCACCTGTACGGAGAGGTGAGCTGCCTGCCCACACTGCCACCAGTCCAAGAAGTGAAGGAGTAGCAGCCAAGGGCCAAGCATTGGGTTTGATCATTTGAGTGGGAGGTGAAGTTCACCAGAAATGCCTAAAAGCTTCTATACAGGCTCTTTTATTCTCATGAATTAACCACTTTGAGATGAAAATAGTTTTACAAGAATCCACTCCCAGAAATACTGTTTCAAGGCATCACTTCAGTATACTGTTCTCAAAGTGGCATAGGAATCACAGAGATATTTTTTGAAACTATTTCTTTGACTATTAAATCAAATTTTTGCCATACAGGCTGTTCAGAGGCAGCATTAACAAATACTACAGTTAGTTACTGGGTAGTGATGTTTTGTCAGGACAAAGAAGAAAGACAAGGAATTTATAATTAAATTATAATTAAACTTACTGTTGTTTATACTCATGGTATTTTTACAGCAGGCTGTGATCCCTGTCTTAAGAAGCTTCTGAAATAGGTAACAGTCACCAACTCAATGCTGTCAATGGGGCTGAGTAGCCCTCACTCCACAGTCTCTTCAACACAGCAATGTAAGGTTTTGGGGGATGGCATAAGCCACACAGAGGAGATCATGCCTTCCCCACCTGCCCCATGCAATGCCATCATATATCTGGAAAAGGAAGAGGCTTTGCCTTCCCATCTCCATTCACATCAGAGCTATGTACACCAGAAGAAGGCAGTTGCTCCCTTTGAAATGAAGCTGCGTAGTCCGATGGGTACCAGAACCCTGACTGGCAGGTCAGGAGTCGGGCTGAGTGTAAAATCATCAGACCATCTATAGTATGCAAGATCATTAAGGCTGAATTAACTTTATGCTTCCAGAACCTCAAATTTATATGAGCATCAACCTCTCATATTTAAAATGAAAATTTTTGAGGCTTTAATGTTTAAGTGCTTTTGAAGAGCACATCCTTTACATGGCATAAAGATCATCTTCCCACTCTGAAACAGACACTGCAATGCTTACCTTACCAGCTGTTGTAAAACCAAGTCCACATACAAGAATGGTGAATATTTCCAAGTAATGTACAATTTTTTTTACAAATAATACTTGAAAGTATATTCTTCAAAGGCACACCTAAGACAATACACAAAAGCAACTATTGTTTCTGCTACAAGCCCTAGAGATAACAGAAAACATTAAGAGCATAATGGCTCGAGTGTGCTATACTATGAGTATTTAGCCCATTTCACATTTCTCCTTGCATTCTTTTTCATACGCTTGGCTCTGCGGTTCAGCTCGGTTGTATCCAATGATGAGTGATAATTGGAAGCCCTCCTCCTGCCATTCTCCAGAATGATACAGAAATTAATTCTTGTACACTGTGCAGTGCATACACCAAGGGAAGTTGACCCTATCAATTTACATACACTATAGGGGTCTGCTATCACACTGCAGCCAGCAAACAGCTTCTCTTATCTAGGAAAGACCCTCATTTGTTATTTCTTGCTGAATACACCCACTCCCATTATTTCTGTAATTCTTTGCAATAATAGACCTTACCCTAATGAAACCCGCATTATGAGAAGGTTATAGTCCTGACCCAAAGACGATTAGCTCTGTGCTCGGTTATTGCAACATATGTAATTGTATAATTGATTTTAAAATTTACTTTTGTGTCCCCAAACCATAACACAAGCAGCCCATTAAGAAGGAGAAATATAATTAATATATCTGTTAAAGTGGGGCAGAATATTATTGCAATTTTAATATTATGTGAGTAAGTGTACACATAAAAACAAGGAAAAAAATACAAAAGTTGAGATTTTTCAGCATACTTCACTCTAGGTAACTTACACAAAGGATGTACATTTTCAGTACAGAACAAATAGCCCAGCCACAACTCTGTAAGAAGTACCTGGTAGATAGGGGTTCAATTTTATACAACATCCTGTGAAGCCAAGGGGGTAGAGTATTCTGCAGGTCTGAGTTTTTGTCAGTCTATGTTAATGAAGCTATGAAAACCTTTGTTTCCACATTATTTACTTCTATATGTATGCTTGACGCTGCATCTACCACAATGTGAATGTTGTTTCCTTTGGTCAATAGATACATGCTAGATAACTGACATTTCATGTTTCAATAAATAAATAAAAACGCACACAATTAGCACTGTATGTTTTTTTAACCAAAAAGTATTTTGTCCTTATTTAAACCTGGTCTTTACTGTCTAATCAACTGACAGAATCCCATCATCTAAAGCAATCCGAGGCACGCAGATCCCTGCATTATCTTAGGTATTAAGATGGGGACAAATTCTCTCTTCAGACCCAGCATTACACTGAACTCTGCAAGTGTGCACATGTAAGCCCACCATGAGATGTGGGCTTTCACCATGCAACTATTGTTAGTTATACAGTAACAAGCCTAGATTACACTGGGACCTCCTCAAGCCAGGGCAGGTTTTGCACTAAAAGCTTACACAGCTACAGAAAAGAGGGACGTGGATGTGGAGAAGTCAGAGACAAAAGACCTACTAGTGAAGTCTACATACTACATTGTCCAGCAAGCTACACCAGGGAAATCTAGCTGATGACGACACAGAGCTGAAGTATGACTTAAGGGATTGGGCTGGGTGGCAGTTGGCCCAGACATCTTTCTTATTCACTCGCTTGGTACCACAAATGTCATTTTGGTGGCCTCCTTCACAGGTTCTTGCATCCGTTCTGTAGCAGTAGCCTAGCACTGCATGCCTGAGATACTGCAGCAGAACAGCCAGAACACTCAGAAGCAGGGGTTAACTTTCTGGAGCCTAAACACAGGCATCTAGTGTTACTTCACAAGTCCTACAAGCCCTCCACATGCTGCTCTGGATGGCAGCAGGTGTCTCATGGGTCTGACACCATAGCTGGCAGCCACTTGTGACTTCCTTGAGAATGCCTGAAATAGCACCAATACTTGGGGACAGTTGTGTTGTGTCCTGAGCAAATTTCTGACAAGAGCAATGGGCTTGTATCAAAGATGTTATTGACATTTATCTCATCATCGGTTGGTGTCAACTGTGGGTGCTGGGTCTACACTACAAAGTCTGTTCTAGAGACCAAGACCATCCCAAAAAACTCTATGTTCTACACATACAAAAGAGAACTTGCACCTCCTAAATCAATGGGATTGTTGACAGTAACTTCTGCCTTACCTGGTTCTGGCTTAAAAGTATTATATTGAGGAGTCAGGGCTTTTCCCAATCTTTGGATGGGTTTGTATTCCCACTCAGAATTACTCATTATCAGAGAACCATTTTACACGGACATGCCTCTATTGAACTGGATTTGTGAGATAAGTTAAGGAAAAGGCAGTTGTGTAATTTGCACACAAAGTGGTTGGAATTGATCTAAAACAAACCTTTAACTTTCAAACTGGTTTAAATGGGGAAAGGCCCATTGGATAATTACATCATTTAACACATTGATTGTCTAAAAGTCAATTATAATGATTTCAGAAATAGAGGGCATTGTGCTTTCCTCATTTTTAAGGAAAGATTTTTGCTCAGTGCAGAGGAGTAAATGGTGAATTTTTTAAAAGAGACAATATAGAAGAGCTGAAGAAAACAAAAGTTTCATTATGCCAAACAAGGCTTATTTCACAAAAGCTAAAAAAAATCAATGGGACACAATTAAACTGGGTGCATCTCCCCTTACAATACAACAAAGTAAAAGAAACTTAAATGACCTGCGTATATTCAGAATAACTAATTAAAGTGATAGTCTGTATCACCAGTCTGACCACATCTATATTTACTTTAAAGTTATACATCCTCTCTTATATTTGATCATTACCACTAGATCGTTAGTTAAAAGGTGCCTCACTCAAAGCACTAAGATTCAATTTTATCTTCTTTTTTTTTTTCTGGTTACTTATACAATATTGTATTTCTCTATCAATCAGAATACAGAATACAAAATACACAAATATGTTACATAAATGCATATTTTGCATGTAAGGTTTAAGACCACTGGAGAGCAAACTCTTCCTTTTACTCTCATAGCTGACCAAGTGGGATTCTTTCCATACAGAATGGAAAGCTGAATTTTAGCCCTGAAGACACTTAGAACCCCCTGTAATAAAAGTTGCATTCGTTTAACTGAAGGAAGGTTCTTAAATCAATTTAGTCATACCACTGCAAATCCACGTGGACAATCTTAAATCAATTTGAACCTGGCTTATTTCAATTTGGCTTAATTCAGAAAGAAATCAATTTAAGCTGGAGCAATATATGCAAGGTTTACATTCATGGAGTAATGTGCACAAAGGAATTTGCAATAGTTTGAGCAAATCAGCTTTGAAAGTAACTTCAGGTTCTGCCTACATTTAGAGCACTTCATCAGTACAGAAACACTGGCAGCTCTGTATTTCCAACGTAGTTTTAAGGATACCAAAGAAATTTTTGTTCTTAATGGTAATTTCATTCCCATTAACTAAAAATTGTTAAGCTTAAATTCAGTTTTTCTTGTGTAATGGTTTCCACTGGACTGGTTAGGTCTGCCCAGGCTGCTTGCACTCTCAGGGGCACAGCTATAAGCTCACAAAAGGCTTTGTGGTAGATTTGGCCTTAAATAAACCTGTGAGACATGTAAAATGGAAAAGATGTCAGCTTTTAGTTCCCTCATAAGGTGCCTAGAAACTGTTCCTAAATTCTGGAGATGAAATTGAGGACAAGGGACTTCGTAACATGATGTGAAGTGGCTCTTTCTGAGGCAATAAGAGGTTCATACAAATACTAATTCTGGAAGGAATTCAGACAAGTCAATTTTAGTAGTACTACTGTATTTAAAGTTCAGAAATGCTGTATTGTTGGAATGTCTTTTGAGCAGTGTGGTGTTTGGGTTTCCCTCAGCTGGGTCTCAGGTGGGTAAGTGGGTATGGTCTGTTTTATACAAAGGGGTAAATCAGCTCTGCAGATTTTCAGCTTACAATAGTCATGCAGTCTCCTGCATCTATCAAAGCACAGATATGAATGGCTAACAGATTTTCCCAGTCTTTCTTGGATGAAATAGCACTTTATTGCGAGAACAGGAGCAATGACATCAGTGAAGCCCATAGTATAGGGGATGTTTGTAAGGTTAAATAGAAACATAATATCTTGGGTTGTTTTTCTGTTAGGATGGTTGACTTTTTGCAACACAAATGTGTGTCAGTTGATTAGGGGGAAAAATTACTCTCCATAACATGTCCCCTCTGTGTAACTGTAATGGTGGTATGGTTTAGTGGTGATGTAGGTAGGCGGTTGGACTGAATGATCTTGAAGGTCTGTTCCAATCTCGATGATTCTATGATATTCAGACAAGTAACCAGCTATCACTGCACCGAGATAAATGCCTGCAGGTAGTAGAGTGAGATTCTTTGAACCAAGAAAGTTTTGGTCAGAGTATGGTTAGACATTCCATTAGCTGTTGGAAATTAAAAAAATAAAATAAATATTCACCACTTACTTTCAGAACTTGAGCCTGGCATGTTTAATGTTTTCTTTTGAAAGGAAATAAAATCCTATCAAAAATCCAGTTTTCTTGATAGAAAATTAATTAAAACTGTCTATTTCTAGATCTGACCTTGCTGAAGCAATAAAAAATAATTCAGATAAACAGAAAATAAGAGATGGTCCTTCATATCATAAGACTTTGTGCGTCCTTTTGTCCATCTTTTCATACTATGTGTGTAACTCAGGGTTTCCTTTGCTCTGATAGAGGAGGACTTCGGGCTGTTGCTCGCATTCCCAACCCATTTGGTTCAGGCAAAATAAGAAGACTGAGTTTTGCTTTCCTAAAAATATCTGCAGGGCAGACTGTGGTATGGCAGAGTACAAAACAGAAAAGGTGTGCCATACAGAAAGAATCCTAAGGATATTATGGATTACCTGTAGAAACAGTAGAGAAATCCTTCTTTTGTGATATTCTTTGTGATGGACAACACTGCTACTGTCTCATGTCACAAAAAAAGCTTTCCTTTATTGTGAGTTCAGTACCATTTTCAAAGGAGCACATCAGTGGGAGCATCCTTACCCATCATGTGACTGGAGGAGGGGAAATGACATGTTCTGTACTCAGCAGTTGCTTATAGCAAGGGTCAAGAGTTTCACTCAAAGGCTCCAGCTATTCCCTGTGCTTCAGAAAACATCACTCAAACCGTACAGAAAATACAACAGTGAAACATTTTTCCAGATGGAGCTCAAGGTCTCAGATGAGGTTGTTGTAAAGGGCTTGGCAGAAAGATTCCTGTCCTAATACATAGAAGTTCTTGGCAAAAAAACACTATGGTACCATAAACTTAAGACCTACAAGACATCTCAACAAGTAGGATTTTGGTACTGCTGGCCATTGTTTTTGATAAGTGACTGCAAAGCCTATTCCAGCAGCTGAGCTGCAGCAAATTTCAGTGTCTTCAGGTGTCTGCAGTTTCTAATCAGGTGCTCAGCACTAACCCTCAGCATTTTGCCACCTCAATCATCTGCAAGCACTTGCCAATCTGGCCTTGCTCTGCCAGTGCATCCACCTGTAATTTACCCCATTTTATAAAACAAGCAGATTTCCACCCACCTCCTCCCTGTCTGATTTCCACCCAAGATGGAGAACCAGGCAGCAATGCGTCAGAGAAGTTTGCACTGATGCCTCAGCTATACTCTCCATCAATACCAAAATGTCAGTAGAAAACATGTTTGTAGAAGTGACAGCATTATCTGGGTACTGACAGATTCTGCCTCATGGACATGGCCAATGAAACAAGCAAATAGCAGAGAAAAGGGGTAAGCTGCAAGCAGTACAGGGCGAGCAGCAATCCTACAGAAAAAGCATTATCCTTTTTGTCGCAAATAACAAATGGAGACTGCAGAAATTCTACATTCTTCATCTTATGAATGTGAAAAAATACAGACAGCCACAGCTATTACACATAGTATTATAGGAAGGCAAGAAGACATATATTCGTTCTGAAATCCATCAGATAACTTCAGTAAATCACATGTCAAAATATTTTTAAAAAGTGAGGTTTTGGGGAACTGTTTCTTTTGCTTATGCTAAGCTACATAAAACAAAATATATGAAATAAACTCAGATGCTTAATCATGGAGACAAAACTGAGGAAGATTATTCTGCTTAAAAAACATGGTTGCAACTTGCAAATGCATTTTTAGAAGTGATTTTATTACAAAGTGTCCTATCAAGAAATATCATGAAAATTATGGTGAAGCGTGCACATTGCTCAGTGACCAAAACTGTTATAGAGAGTTTGGAAAGCTAAGCAATCTAGCACGAGCTGCGTTGTCTGAACACTGAAAAGTTGTGATAGAACCATTCTCCTACTATTGCTGGGCCGTCAGTCACTTACAACAGCAACTATATGGTGGGAGGGCACATACTGTTTCAGGCCATGAGAAAACCCAGACCCTTAACTTGGATAATTTAGCACCCGCTAACTGTGCTGGCTTGATAGACTCAAAGAATTGTCTTTGCCCATAGAGGAGCATGGATAACTCTACCTGGCTTGCCATGGGTCAATGGGTCTCTGCTTTTTGGGTGCAGGCACCATTTCCATGCCTGTCCATGGGGATACTGGTTTGCAATCTTACCTCTTAGCAAGGAACAATAACAACCACGGCAGGAAATAGTTGGGAGGGAAAGAGAAGACAAGAAGAAAAGGTAAAACAGATATCTCTCAAATTCAAACCTGAGAGAGACTTTGATCCAAAATCTATTTGCATGAGAGGTGAAACTTTTCTTGTTCTCTTTGGAATCTGCAGTAAAGGGTCCATGCAATCCGCTCAGCATCTGGCTGTAACCAGATCCCTCAAAATGTGCTAAACATCCGTAATCTAAAATACAGACAACCAGAAACTATCTACAGTTATGTATCCAGTATGAGGCTTTGGGGGGAATTAGGATATCTTGAAAAATCTGCAAAATCAGTAACCAGGGCAAGCAAAGTTCAAACCCACAAGGACACACAGAAACCAACACAACAATCTAATGAGATTGAAACAGACAAAATTCAGAGGACGGAAAAGGACAGGGTGCTGAAAAACATGTTGAGAACAATTATATTCTACATTCTTTTTATCATCTGACAACTTAAACCTCTTCTGGACTACAATTAAATCCACTCATTGATCAAAAAAACTAACAAATGCAATTACTGAAAAGCAAGAAAAACAGAAGCTGTGCAGAGCACAACTCCCACTGTTCTTCATCCCCAACACTGCAGGCAACCTGCCATGGCCTTGCAGTCTGTCTGCTAATCCTGACATCACATAGATGCCATGACTGGGAAAACATCCCATCTGCTGGCAGCTAAGAAATAAGCACCACAAACAAGCTGGTTCCTTCTGGTCTGAGCTGGAATCTATTTTTCGCCCCCCGAAAAAGTGACAGCCTGAAACAAAATGGAATCTGAATTTTACCCCGCAAGAGAAAGAGCTTCAGTATAAGGCAAGTCTATCTCTCTATGCAGCCACTCAGACATCTATAACAGCACCAGGACTCTAAGTACATGGAGGTAAACACTGTTATTTTTTTGTTGCTTGGACTTAAAGAAATCAAACTGCTGAAAGGTATTACTACTATCAGGAAAATATACATTAAGAGCAATCGCTAACAGTTAACAAATACCTTTTAGACAGACTCTCTCTAAATAATGTATCCCTCTAGTTTATTTTTTAAGGCAACCTGAAGGTCTGTTTGCATCCTCTGAGCAAGCTCTTGAAACAGTGGCAAACAACACTTGCAAAATTAAACAGGCTCTTGATAAGGAAGAGCAGCAAAGACTGCTGGGTTTTTAGCTTTATTGTTTGTTCTTGGGTGGGCTGAAGTAAACCATTCTTTGCTTTATGTCCCAAACACCTTTTCAATAAATGCAATTCAGCATTAGGTGCTCTCATGCACTCTAGATACTGAATTCTTTTTTTGCAAATCAAGTCTTAAAATCTTAGAAGTGTAAAATTTATTAGATATGTTAAAAAAAATCAACAACACACAAAGAAAATTTGAAATATTCTTTTCACTTTGAAATACCTTTGCTACTTCTCTCTGATGGACACCCTAAACACTGCAAACCTATTTAATTGGCAGCATCAATTACCCACAATGATGAGCACTTGCACACCTGAGCAGTCACAGCGGGGTTAAGGAAGGCCATCACACTGTTCCTCCAGGTACGTGTCCCTCGGCACTCGAAGGTGTCACATCACCCAGCCCTGCATGTTGCTTGCTGCACTTTGATGTATACTGGTGTACAATCATAAGAGTAACATTTCTTGCAAAGGGATTTGATGAGAGCGTGATCAAATGATTTCAAACACAGTTCCACTCAAAGCTCCGAACCACTGTAAAAAACAGAACCAATGAAAAACATTTATTATTATTTAGTTGCTACTTTTTGCAATCTATATTCCTGTTATTTTTATTCTTCAGCTCTCAGAAAGCAATTGTGCCATTCCAGGGTGATTCCCCCCACCCTCTCCTTCCCCCCGCAGGGCTTGCATATGCTTGACACTATTTGGAAAAGTGACTAACAGGGTGTTCACTTTTACCAGGCCATTAATTGATAACACTTAATTAATCTGCCGCGTGAGAGATCAAATGAAGATTGTGTCCCACAACCAGCAACATATATTGACTTTGTTATTCCAATTATGTGTCTGACCAGAACAGCCCTTTGGTATAAGACTTAACCTTTGAATCACCCTCAGCACAGAACTAGATCAGCTGCTAGGGATCTGACCTGAAAAAGACCTTGACACTGTCGGAGCTCTATATGTGCTCGAAAATGTTCCACCTTGTGCTTGTCATACCCAGTGTTCGTGTTGTCATTTGCAATTACATTCGTGTGTTGGACATGATTCTCTGATAAGAAGCTGATAATTAGTAGGAAACTCTGATTACAATTCAGATTCACAGTGGCACACATTTGTGTTTATTTTGTTTTGTGGTGGGTTTGTTTTGTTTTTCCTTAAAGAATGCCCAGAAAAGAGCAATTAGTTTCAGCAGCAATTGGGTAAGTGCTGCAGACAAAGAGAGCAAATTGCCTTTAGCAGACAATTTATAAATCAGCCGTAGATTTCCAACTCAGTTTTTATTTTTGTTTCCCTGGGTTATCTTCCACTGAATTGATGGGCAACATCATCAGAGGCAGTTTTGGTGTAATTTACTATAAAGAAACATAATTAAAAATATATTAATCAGATTTCCTGTGGCTTTCTTCAAGGATAGCAAACAGCAGCAGCATAACAAGGAGTAACAATTGACCTTCTCTATGTGCTAATTCTGCTACGTTAAATCCAAGCTTCTTCTTCCATAGAACTCAGTATAGAATCTGGAGCAGACATACCCAAAACTGCGTAGCAAATCTCAGTTAACATCCACCTGCCATGAACATCACACACCATTTTGTCAGACATGGATCTGACCAGGATATGGATGGCTATTTTATGGTGCAATTTTCTTAACGCTCCCTTTCTCCTATAACACCCTTTCCAACCTGAGGTAGAGAATAGTGTACAAATGTGACAACAAATTGCACAAAGATGAATTATTCAGAAAAAAAGTAAAAATGCAATAAAAATTGTTTTGAAAAAAATATTTTAAGCCAACCTCATTATTTGAGCATTGAACTTAGCAGTATTACTTTCTGGCATAGGATGAAAGAAAAGTAGACTGGTAGCTCAGAGACACGTACGAATGACAAAAAAAACCAGAGAAATAGACCATTTCAGGTCCTCCATCCTGTCTATTTTTACAATCTAGTGTGACGTAAAACTGCTCTTGGTTTTGACTTCAAACTCAGCTCCAAATTCAAATAACTCTGAAAAAATTAATATAGAGAGTTATCAGTTTAAAATTGCTTTAAGAAGGCAGAGCATCAATCTGTTGTATTAGCAAATAAAACTATGATGGGCCTAATACCTGCACTGATGTTTAAATCATCAGCATTTATTTTTAATAAACACAATGAAGATTAACTGGCCCCATAGATTATCATACAAGGCTCTTACCACTATGTTGAAACCTCTTAAACAGGGTTCAATAAAATACTAATTTCTTTGCCACACTCCAACAAAACAAACAACTGTCAAACTGTTTAATTGTCCTGATTAAATCCAAAAGAGATTTAGTAATGAAAAGCAGCCAAATGCACTAGCTAACAATAACCCACATGTACAGCAGTGGTCTCTGAAACATTTTGTTTTCAAAGTATTGAGCAAGACACAGAGTTTTCTTGATCTTTCCATAACATGCCGTAGGGTCTTTAACTTTAATCTGGCTGGGCACTTTGGCAAGCATCAGGGCTGTGCAGAGAAAATGCCTACGGAAGGTACCGCTTAAAAACACCAGTATGGTATCCAAAAAGTGTTGTGAACCAACTGCAGCACGAATCCCCAAGAAACACATCTAATGTTGGAGTAAATCTTGACCCTGTAGACTTCTGGCTGAGATACAGAAACACTACCAAATGAACCAAAGGCAAATGAGAAACATCCAAAGATAAATGAATATATGCCAAGGCTTATGTGTGCTACCAAGCAATAAATACACTAGGAGTAGGAAGAGCAAAAAGTAATTAGGGTTAAGAAAGAGGCATATGCAAGCTATAAAACATTAGGTAGAGAGGAGGACTAGAAAGATTGCAGAAGGAAGTTAAGAGAGTGTAAAGAAAAAAAATTAATACAGGAGGCAGAGAAAGAGACAGTAAGGGAGATTGCATGAGAGGTCAAGATAAATAAGAAGATAATTTTCAACTCTGTAAGGCTCAGGAGTCAGATGTTGGAGAAATGCCTCTAAGAGATGGCAGAGAAATTCTATTCTAAAAAGCAAACATTGTGCTAGGGCAAATCTAGTGTTTCTAACTCCCCATTTAAAAGGTTTTGGACTCTTTCCATGAATATTTGGGAGGATAACATGCACATCTTGGATAAAATTGTGCAGGTTTCACAAGGGGCTGCAAATGGACCAACATATGTGTAGATTACAATATATTATGATATTATGGTTGTCCTTTGTAAGGACAAATGGATAAACTGAATTTTATGTGAATTCAGCAGCAGATTAGAAGGGTGGCTTGAGGTGTTTGGAAGGATGTCAAGAGACAAGGTGTAAACAGGCCAGATGTAGCAAAAAGAAACCAAAAAACTTTGGAAAAGTGATTTAACGGGCAGTCAGGGAAGAGTCATATCAGTGACAGTGACATTTTAAGCCAGAGGGAGTATCAGCTCATTTGCACTTAGATGACTAAGTAGAAACATGAAATGGTCAGAATGCCACGGGTGGCTGTTGAAGGACCTTTTTTATCCTGTTCTTCTTGAATGTGTTGACATTAACTATTTGGGAAGTCGCTAATCCTAGCATGTAAGAACTGGTATCTCTAAGTGAGAGGCTGTGTAAGCACATACAAGGGCACTTTCACCTGTAAAGTCTGTGTTCAAATAATCCATGGGAGAAAAAGTCCTATGCAGAACAGCGAAAGCAAAAGTACCTCTTCTTCCTGGCAGTAACAGGAAGGGGGAATTTTGAAAGATAATTTTTCTGTAATGTATTTATCTCTCTGCCTTAAGTATTCTTGATTCTTAATATTTCCTATGTAAATATTTTTTTCAGAATTTTTATTGAACAGTGTTAAAGTGTGTCATTTACCAAAGTTTGAAAAGTATTGCAGACAAGGCACATGGGCAGTGGTGAAGATGGCAGCATTACCTCTTTTGCTGGGGTCTGTTTAATGAAGCAGAGAGAAAGACTGGCTGAGGCTGTGACTGGCTTCCCCCTTCTTCTCATTATGTCTGACCACCTAAAAAAAAAGTGACTGTATATTGTAATACAGCCTGGTCACCTTTGGCACTGGGCTGAGGAAATGAGACTTCACTGAGACTGAGGACTCCCACAAAAAAGTGTGAAAAATTGAAATGACAAGGTTATGTTGATAGCTTGTTGAATGAATGAAGGGAATGAATTGAAATTTACATTTATATAACACCGTTCATCTACACCATATCACCCAGGACTAAGGAGTTTGCGACAGGCTTACTTTGCCAGCACAGCTGCACTGGGGAATGAAGTAGAATAGGACCACACATAATTTTCCCTGAAACAGACCCTACAAAAATAGTGGAGAAAGGCAAAAGACCTGTGTAAATCTTAAAAAGGATGGAAAACCAGGAATAAAAGTAAAGCACTTCATGCATGGAAGATTAGGAAGTGAGGAAGTTACTGAATAATATTTTTAAGTTTAGATCATGATTCCAGGAATGAAACAAAACAAAGATACAAAAAATAATCAAATACTTTTATTTATTCCAATCTAGAAACAAGTACCTCACCACTCCTCACTTTCTAACCATAAAAAACTACAGATTCAATAACTCAGCTGGTGCATCGTTGTCTGTCCTTAAAGTTAGGAAGTTCTTTCTGAAATACAACTTAAATTTTCTTCATTGCATTTAAGTCTGTTGCTTCCTAATCAATTCTTGCTGAACATAAGGTTCAACTGAAGAAACCAATCACTGCCTTCTTGATAACAGCTTTTTATACACTGGAAAGCTGGAATCATGTCCCTGTTAGTGCTTGGTGTGACTAAAGGGTGGCTCAGTACTTACCTCTAATGACTTGACTCTAATTTTGCCTATATATCGTGTTACTGTTATAGTATGAGAATATAGCACTGTTTGGGGGTCTAAACTGAGATCTTTCCTGTGTGTGTTTGATCCATGTAGGTAATTGTATGTTGGATGTTTGGGAGACAGGCTAACAATTACTACTGTACACTCATTGATCACTTGTGCACAAGAAGAATTTGCCAAAATAACATTTATTGACCCATGGAACCTACATAGTATTTACCTAATTCATCCTGCATGGTCCTACAGAGCACCCCACCTCCAGTCTGTTATCTTTCATCCATTTCAGCTAGCAAATCCTGAGTTACCTCATGCTGATGCTCCTACAAATCTGCTTGGTTTGAACATTTTCCTCCTAAAAATAAAATGCCTTAAAAGCAACATGAGAACATCTAAACAGCAAGAAAATCTGACTTCTTGGTTGCACTTCTACCACTTCCTGGTATGATAAAGAGCTGGTTGAATTCCTGCAACAGAACATGTAGAATACAGAACACATCGTGTTCTTCTAAACTGTTGTGAATTTTGGGGTTATTTGGGAAATAGTTTGACCAGTTTGTCCAACAAGAGTATATGCAGCACAGCTTTCTCTTTCCCCTGCAACAAAAATCACACAAGTTTGCCCCAAAACCATGGTCCGCACTCATACACAACTATTTTTTTTGCTGTGACATTTTTAGCTGACCAAATACAGGTCTATGACAAAGTAAGATGCATAGCTCACATAAAACAGCTACCTAATATTGTCCCATATCTACTACAGGTGGAAAGCTGAATCCCACATGAACTGGGCACACAGATATTCAAGTCCCAGCTTTCAAAGCACTCGCTCCCACATTTCCTTCTCCCCTCTCACCTACCACAGTGGTTTCCTGACACCTGTTCCGCAACTATCCCCAGCCTTCAACTCTTACTCTTTCACCTTCGGGATTGAGGTGCAGCCTAACCCTTCCAGTCCCCCATTTACAAACACCAGCAGCTCCCCAAAGACTCAGATCCCTTTCCTGTTTCCCCATGTCTCCAAGCACTCATCTCCAGAGGAATGGTTTCTTGTGAGCTGTAACCTTTTTGACTCATCTGTTTTCTTGACAGTGATGATGGGCAGCTAATAGCAAGTGCCTGCTGAGCTCAGGTCTGCTGCTGCATCAGAGTCAGCAAAGGAGACCAATGCTGTTCTGAGAGCATTTCAGTCTGCAGCCCACAAACACCATGGCGAGGCACTATGCAATACAAAATAGCATGAGTGTTGGGACTAAATCACTTCTTTGTGGTTCTCTTTACTCAGATGAAAACACTACTAATTCACAAGTATTAATCCACCAATGTTTGTAATCTGTAGAGATTAATTTTACTGTCATAACTTTCTTAATATAGTTATTTTGCACAACAGTGTCAGGTCCTTGTTCCTCAACATTAACCTCTATGCATTGTGACATAGCATCGGAGAAGACAGTTCTGCTTAAGTGGTAAATGCTGCTTTTAAAAAAGAGTTTCTTTGTTTAAATTCCAAAAAGGTTAGGTTTTATTTTATAATAAAAAAGGATTTACATAAGACAAATGACTTCCCAATCAGCCTTGGATCTGACATAATGGGTTGTGCCAATGCCTCTGACAAAGTCACTCTACATGAAACCAAGCAACGTGAAACTCCAACAAGGAGACAGCAAACCTTCTTTTCTCCTGTACTTTGTTTATGTAACTTTGTAAGTTCTTTTAATTAGCTCACAGTGGAATGGGGCCAGGTTTTCAGACAGAGATAAACACAGAAGATTACAATAGCTCAGAAAGAAATAATATAAATAAGGATCTCTGCTGAAGCAGGATTTAAATAAGTGGAAATGTTACTATTGCTCTGGAGGTGAACCTAGAGATGGGAGGAAAATGTTAAATTAAACTTCATGGGTAAATCAAATGTTTTTCACCCTTATAGCAGGCTCATGGCCTGAGATACAAAATATTGGGATAATATATCCATATTGGGATGATATACACAGAAGAAAATTTATGTGTATAGAATTCAAATTTTGGAAACTATAGTGTAACGTAAAGCAGAAACAGTCAAGGCTGGTGAACAGACAAAGAGCAGAGGGTTAAAGGAATAAAGCACACGAAAAAATCTGTTAAGCATACATAGCCCATACTCATAGAATCACAGAATCATAGAATCATTTAGGTTGGAAAAGACCCCTAAGATCTTTGAATCCAACTGTAAACCTAACACTGCCAAGTCCACCACTAAACCATGCCTCTAAGCATCACATCTACACATCTTTTAAATACCTCCAGGAATGGCAACTCAACCACTCCTCCGGGCAGCCTGTTACTCCGAGACATACTAGAAAGAAGAGGCAAAAGAAGAAACTGTGAGTGAATGGCAAAGGAGGGAGGTTTGAAATGTGAGAAATCAGTCTTAAATTCACCACTAGAAATGTAAAAGGATACATTCTTGGAGTGGGGACAAAGAGACAAGAGGAGTATAGCCTTGATCAGTGATGTCAGAACCTTTCCAGATGTACAACTGGGTGAAAAAGAAAGAAGAATTATTTCCTCATGTAAGAACTGAGGACGTCATTTGCTGCTCTGTAGGAAGACAATTAATGGAGACCAAATAGAAAGCTGACAAGACATCTATGTTGGGGGTTATGGTGAGACTTGGAGACAGGACACTGGTTATCTGGGGACAGCCAGAAAGACTTTCTTTCCTATTTGCCTAGTTCCCTGAGAAGACAGAGGTATTAAAATCATAACATATCTGCAATCGGACCCTTTAAGACCTTATCCAGACCTTATACATATCCAGCAATTCTTCATCCCAGCACTCATGGAAATAAATAAAGACAGTTGATAATGTAATTCTGAGTGACTGAGAGCAAGGTAGCTCCAGGAAATTTGAGGTGGCCGATGAGAAAGGAATATTGTGTACCAACCACCTCTGAGTAGTACCCGCATGTGTGCGGGTAAGCGGGTGAGTCCTCATAAAAAACTCCAGATGGCCAGATACTGAGAAAGAGGCAGCAGCAAGAAGTCTGAGGTTGAATAGTGCCAAAGAAACAACAAAGATAAATCCAAATTCAGCTCACCAGAGCAGGAAGAAAGAGGGATGCAATGCTGGGCTGTGGGAAACTGCCAGGCTTGGGCAAGGACAGCTTGTTAGATGAGGCTCTCAGGCAGTTAGTGAAAATTATAAAGTCTGTATGCTCATCTGGCATTAAACTGAGCTTCTCAGTTACTTCCCTGCCATCATTTCTTCTGGGGACATCTGGAAGTGTCCTGAACCTACCTGGTTTACGCGTAGAAGTGAGAGCATAGATGATGGACCAGGTGTAGAAGACTGGAGTGTATTCATGAAGAGTAAAGGGAAGTTTGAACCTAGACAAGGAACCAATTGCTGTTGAAGGTTAAGCAGGGGAGAGAGAAAGGTCATGTATTACATGTATTAAATGCAAATTGGGAAGGCTGGAGTGTTTTAGAGAGGGAAAGAGTGAGTAAATTTGAGGCCTGGGGAAAGAATAGATAAGCTGAATAAACAAAATATAAAGAGCTATCATGGCAGCCAAATGTCTGCACAAAAGAAAAATGCTCTTCCAAAAAATAGATTCCCTATTAAGTGATTTTGCTTGATATTTTCACGCCACTCATAAGTTATCAATCTCCACACCCATAAAAGCGAATGTCATATTGGTCCTAACCCATCAGATATTCTCAATTTATCACCATTTAATATATATTAAAATGCTCTTACCTCTGATTGCAAAAACAAACAAAACAAGGCAACATAAATCAAAAAGAAAGGGAAAGGGAGACGAGGAGGATGAAAAGACATAAGGGAGATGTGCTTCTCAAAAGAAAGGATTTTTTTTTCTCTTGATCTTTGCATCCAAACTCTCAGGGCCTCTTCACCACAAAAATACTCCAATGGTCTTACACTGTAAATCACATCAGTATTTTATTAATCCCCTCACAACACAGAAACAAATGTTCAGCTATGGAAGGGGCGTGGGGAAGCTGCAGAGTAGTAACAAACTCAGCAACCCTGTCTCTCTCTCTCTCTGATCCCATTATAAACTAACACAATATTTTTCTCCAATTTTCAGTCGGTATTGCAGCTCACAGCAGAAAAGATACTGAAAGCAGCAGGAGCCAGGCAGGGGTGTCAGACTTCAGAGCGGACACTGCCTTGGGACCTGGGGGGGCCAGTAAATCAGTGCACGCTTGTCAACAGCTCCAAGCTGCAGGAATTACTCAAGCGAAAATAACAAATGGCTGTCATTGTGGAGCCAAAAACCTGTGATTATAATTATCACATCCCCAGTGACCTTGCATAAACTTTAATCCCTCTCCAATGGAGCATTTAAATAGCCTGCATCTACTGGCAGGGGACCGTGTCCCCTTAGTTGAAAATACGGAGACTAGGAAAGAAACGAGCCACAAAGAAACCACCAAGCCCCTCTGTGTCCTACAGCTTGTATTAAAGAGTTGTACAAGAAAAGCCCTGTCGCTGTCATTTTAATTGATATTATATAGTCATCCTGAATTCAAAATGCCATGGTGGTATCCAAATTCAGCTAACCCCAGCACCAAGCATTTTAATCAGATGAAAAGGTCAAATAACACCAAGTTTTCATCACTGCACTCAGTGGGTCACTGGGCTGAGAAAGTGGGTATACAAGGTGTGCGGATGGGTTGTTGAGTCAAGAATCTTCAGGGAGGCAACCTCCTTTCACCTTACAGAGGTTAGCTCACCCTTGCAGGTCCCACCATGATCAAGACTTGAATGAATTCTTTAGGTTTGGTTAAAGACCTTTTTTCACTGCTAAAATCAGGTATTTTAACTATTTGTTTTTTTATGTTACCCCTTACAGCCAGGACTGGACATCTTTGATTACAGAATTAAGAACTGTTACTTGATAGCACCTTGTTCTACTTCTCTAGGTCATAAAGGTACTTTCATACAATATAGACGGGTGATGCAGAAAAACCTGAAAGTTTTGAATCTAGGGAAAGGAAAGATTTTGATTCTAAAGGATTTCATAGTCCTCATCTTTCTGATCCTGAAGGGATCTTTAAAGGAAAAAAATTATCTATTTATGCTATTTCACGTACCAAATTCCTCTAAAGTATGTCAAAAGCATAATAGCTGCAGGAATTTTATGATGTTGCTTTGAAATTGTACAAACAAAATTGTTCCATGATAATCTGATTACTAGTTCACAGAACACAGAAACTGCTATACCTGCAAACCAGGTAATTTCCCCCAGAAGCAAGCACCTCCTGCACTCAGCAGATGCTCCTATGTATGGGTGGCCAACACGTGTACGTTTAAAACACAAGGCCTTTCATCTTACACACATGTGTTAACTATGTTCCAGATGAGCTTTGCACCATGGTACCACATAACAGTGTTTTGGTTTGGTCTTTTTTTCAATATTGCTGCAAGAATACAAAATGAATTTTAGTGAAAGGTGTCCCTGCCCATGGCAGGGGGTTGGAACTAGATGATCTTTAAGGTCCCTTCCAATCCAAACCATTCTGTGATTCTATGAACTTGTTACTGGAAAAGAATTCTGCTAATTGCACAGGTTTTCAATAGATTCCAGAGCTAGCACATGAGAAGAATTACACATTCAAATTAGCAGTAATTTTAACAAATTCAAAACTTTTAAAATAGATAAATCAGTGCAACAGTAAGTCTTAAGGGAAAGTCACTTCTTGAGATAGGGCAAAATTTAAGCATTTCTGTATCAGTGTGTAGACTGGTATACATACTGCTCACCTGCACTTCTCTGTGTTAAATAAATTAAAAGATATCTGCGGTCAGAGGTATATTTCCTAAAAATAAGAAATTGTGCCATTTAGGAAAACAATAAATACTTGAAACAGAGTAGTTTGTGCCCACAGTGACACTTTCAACTTTAAATGTGGAATTAGAGATAAAAATAACTAAGAAGTAGCCCTAGTACAGTGCTACAGTAGATCACAGAGGTACTTACTTATTTAGGTAGTTTTGCAAGTCAATAAAACCCCAGTATATATTGTGAAGGGAGGATTTCTTCCAAGCAGCTGCGTTAACCTAAACCATATGTCCTGGCAAGCCTCTGCAAACTCTCCTAACCCAGCAGTGTCAGCCCCACTTGACAGCACACTGAAAACACAGCTACAGCCAGCACAGGTCTCCTTTTTTTGCTCTCTGACTGGATTAGGATGTTCTTTGGACCAGAGAGATTGAGAGAGGCAGCCAGAGCCTCACAGAGCTTTGCATCCCTGTGACACTCTGGAAATAGGTGGTGGCACAGAAGAGACAGCTCTTTTCAGCTGGTGGCACAGAGCAGGAGCTGGATTGTGTCCAGGTGCTTTCACAGCCCGTGACATCAAAGCCACTCAACAGCCACTGCATAGTACCAACTTCCATCAGACTCATTCATTCTCCATTTGCCTCACTGAAATATAAATAAATACATTATATATTCTGTAATAATAGCTTGGCACATTTCTTCTTTTGCCAGGAATCATTCCAATTGCCTTCTCTCCTTTCCCAATTCACAATGTGATACAGTTACCTGAGTTTAGAGCTGCATGTTCTACATGTCTCATACAAGAAAAGCTGTCAAAATTCCTCTATTTATCCCTTATACTGGAGATGATTTACCATCGGTTGTCTCTCTGTTTTGTTTCTCCTTTGACACATCATCCAACCTAACTTCTCCAACATCCTTGTTCCATCTCATTATGGAGAATGGCCAGAGTTACAGAAATTTTCATGTCAGTAACTGTAAAATAACTAACAGTAACTGTCATTGTAACACCAGTTTTTAGTTGCTTGTCTCAACTTGCACATACACTATTTTGTGAAGTCATCTCTAGAAAAAAAAAAACCAAAACAGCACAAAATCTGCACTTTGTGTGTTAATACTTGAACACGCACCAAACCTGGCATGAAGTTATACATAAGTACCTGGTATCATTGGCAATTAACCATTATTTGCCATGGAATTAATATAATGGGAGAGGGTGTTAAGCTGTTTGTTTTTATAGAAAATTATGAAAAGCCTATTATTTGCCCCTTTTTCCTTATCATTAGACAAATGACAAACACTTGTCTTCACTTATTTTATATTATGAGCCTATTTTGAGTATGTTTGACAAAATTGAAATTATTTTGAAATAGCTATTACTGAACACTAGAATTCCTTGGAAATTACAGAAACAAAACAGTTGTGAGAAGAGAATTATATTGCATGAATGTTACTATAAAATTTAATTTCTTCTGATATCAATGGTCTGGACTTGTGGTGTAAGACCTTTGCAGTCCTGTATCCCTAACATCCCAGAAGGTGTGCAATAAAAAAAAAAATCAAAGCAGTGGTGTTTGTGTAATGCAGTGGCACCAGGTGACTGTATAACTGGCTCATTTTTTAAGAGTTTCAATTTCAGTGTAAAGCAACCTGAATAAACAACTCATAAAACTACCTTCACATTATGGGGCAAATTGCTCATCGCTGAATCACAGTTGCTCTTGACTTCCCGTTCAGAACTCTTTCCACGAGTCCCATTGGCATTAATGGGAGCTCCGCAAGCAGAACAAATAGACAATCATTTCACACTGAGAGGAGAATTTTCCCCACATGGTGTGTGTCCATCACACAAACCCACCCTTCACCGAGGGAGAGAAACACAACCTGCGTGAGCCTCCCCATCCCTACCTTTCCATCCCCTCCTCTGTGCTCTGCTGCCTGCGGCCACCAGGACCAGACAGGCAATTTGACATTTTTAACAGCTTTTATCCTTTCATAACACTGGCTCCTGGCTGTTTCACATTCCCTGGCACTTTGCTGCAGTGATGCTACGTTCACTCAAAAGATGACCCTGGTTTACTGAAATGCCAAAAGCAATCTCCAGCCCTATAATATTTTGGCCTCCTAAAGACCCCATCCCGAGGCAAGGGTTACTCTGAAAAGGCAGGGAGACCCAGATGAATAGAGATGTCACTACCCTTGGTGAGCTGCCACGTACTCTAGCTAAATAAGGAACCTATATAATTCATGGGGAGGCTTGAAGGAGAGATGCCATACACAAACCAGAGCAGCAACTCACCACTCCTCATCACAGGTCCAGACCAGCTAAGAGAAGGCAGAAATAGGCTGTCTTGCCCCAGGCAAATTCACCCCAGGATTTCTGACCACCATGCAAATTTGGGTATTTGGGCAGTGCATAAATATCTTGACACTGCAGTCTTTCTTTCCCAGCATTTGGGGGAAATTTGCTGACTAGGACTTTTCATTTTTCCAAGTTTTATTTTTTTCCCTTACAAGACAGCAGTACAGACTAGTGCTGGATAGAGTTTAAACACCCAAAAGCTGCAAGCACTCAACAATCTTTCCCTCAAGAGAAATATTAAAAGTACTTGTTTCATTTCTTGCCATTTTACTCTTTTCCCTTTCATTTGTTCCATTCCCCAAGACATTTATACTGGTCTGAAGTTCAGACTGGGCTTGAAGAGGGAACTATCTATATTTGGAGAGGGGTATTTCTCTGCCATGACTTCAGAAGTGTATCTGAACCTTAAAACTTTCACAGGGTTTCATGAAACCCAAAGAATATGGACCTGACCCTGGGATCTTTATCTCAAGATAACCCCAGTTTTCTCCCTTAGTGTAACCTCCTTCTTCAAGCTGACTTCCCAGAGTCATTCAAATATACCAAAAGTGATAGCCTATATGTTTAAAGGATGATTCTGTTATGTCAGAAACTTGCAATACAAAACCTATAGGTCCAAAACAACTAAATTCAGTTAAGAGAGACAAAAATTACATGTATTACTTCTTGATTTAAATTTTTGAGAGTGTCACCCTCAATTTCTTTACCCTTTGAGGTAGAAATTCTGTGCATCTTATGGTGGGAAGCAGAAAGTGTTCTGTTTTCACTTCTGATTCATTTCAGCTTTATTCTGTGCAGGCAAGGTTCATGTGGTTTGAGGTCTGACAACAAAGATTTGGCACAGCTTTAAATTAGGGAATCCATTGACCATAACAAACAATGGACCAAAAAGAGCTGTTGTAGAGAAGGTACTTCCCAGTTGCCCATTACAGCCATTTTTGCCTGTAATTATAACTCACAAATTTAATTCACTCAAAAAAAACAGACACTTTTTTTACTTAAATATCCTAAATCAAGCATTAAATTACAACTCTTTCAAGAATGAGCCTCATCATTACCTTTCCTGTGTGAAAAGGAAAAAAAAAGTAACTCATGAACATTTACATGAAAGGCGCAAGTGAAAGCATGATGTAAAGACACTGCATAATAAAATCCTCCTGTACATTTCCACACATCATATGTGTGTGTTCTCACATATACGTATACATACATGTGTACTCACAGGGGCATATATACACACACACACACAAACATGCACTCCCCCTATGAAAAAAGAAACTCCAATGCCAATGTGATCCCCACAAGCCTAGGACTTCAATTATAAAGCAATCCTAGCACAAATCCAGAAAATGTCACTGTCACATGCTTCCATTGTATGTTGTTGAAAATACCTCCAAAGTTTGGAAATTAATCACACAGCAATGCCAATCTTTTAAGCCAGGCATCTATGAACCAACCTCTTCCCTACTGAATGAATTACATTGAAATCATATAATTGCAGGCTGCCATTCAGTCACCCTTAACAATAGGAGACTTCGAAAATTGGAATTTTTTTTCCCCTCTGACTCCCAACTTGCAAGCATGAAGCATACAGCAAAAGCCTGGTGCCTTTTAAATTACCTAAAATCTACATCCTTCAGACAAATGAACAAAAAAAAAAAAGGGTGCAATTTAAGGGCAAATCATTTTGTGTTAATCCTTGGTAACTCAAAGCATGAAGATAAAAGAAGAAAAAATGCAGGTTTCACTTTGCTCATTATGGGACATTGACTTTCACCTAATAGTATGCAATTAAAATTTCTTCATGAGATTTCCTTATTGAAATAAGAAAGATAGTGCTGTGCTGAATGTAGTGATAGATCTGGTATAAACGTGCTTCCTGGACAAACTGATTTATCATGTCTCATTCCAGCAGTACTTTCTTGCATGCTCATTTCTCATCTTATTACTGTGAAGTTGTAATTAAAGAGGATCCTCCCACAGAGAAGAGTTCTCCTTCAGGACAAGCTAAATTATAAATGCACTGTTCTTTCTCTGAGACCAAATTAAAGGAGCAGTCTGCTGAGGAAAGATGCACATCTAATACTTGGGACTCCTGGCTCTGTAATTTGATGCAGGTCTCTTTCTGTTAGATACAGAATAAATTGGGTTTATAAGCTGGGCTTCCTGGGCAAATATACCTCTGCAATTGACTATTTCAATTTAAATACATAGACAATTCAATTAAAACGGTATTGAACCACCGTGGCTGATTTACTTCGTAGATACTTCATGTATGATCACTCGCATAATACACCAAAATATTTCAAAGGGCACTGAACAACTATTTAAGGAACAAAGAGCTTGTAAAAATTCTTCCTATTCTTCTGGAACAATAGAATAACATTTGACCCAAAAGACAATCAACACTGACCATTAGGAGATTAACTTGCCAGAAGGACACTGCCATAAGGAAACATAAGCAGTAGTCATGAGATCAATTTGACACCATACTATCCATCCTCTGCCAAATTCTCAGCCCTTCAAATACATGGACTTGCATCAATGAAAACCTAAATGGAAAACATTATTTGCTCCCCTTTATTTGGGCTCATATCCTTAATGCAATAAACTATTCCTACTGCAAGCAAGTGCAAAAATACAGTTTCCTTCAAGGGAAGATAATCCAAGGAAGGATGCCTATTAGTGCTGTTAACTCAAGAATGTTCTTGTGCCTTTATATCTGAACACCTAAACCTAAATACAGCAATACTCCATTAGACTAATTTTTGGTCCGTTGTTCCCAAGGGCTTTCCATTATAAGAAAATTAATTCCAGGAGTAAGAATTATTCACATCACTTCACAGCAATTCTCAAAGTCACTTATGATGCTTCCCTGAAGACTCTGAAAAGAGGGAGTCATCAGGAGAACTTCAGAAATTGGGACTAGAAGAGAAGAATGCACTGAAAATCAGGGATGAGCTCCCTGAGCTTGAAATGCTTATCCAAGAATGAGAACCTTTCCTTAGCTTTGTAGTGTATATGTAGTTTAATATTAAGTGTTATTTTCATGGTATCCTGCTTTTAATGTCAATGTGGGATCTAACAGAATTCAGATCTCCTGATAATGAAAATCCATCTGATACTCAAAAGGCTCACACAACCATGAGATAGCCTTTTATACTGTTACATCCTATAGCTTTATATTTCTCCTTGAGTCCATTAATTTAATTGCATCTCTGGATTTCATTTTAAAATATTTTATTGTAATCATAGGAGACAGCAATAATTTATTAATGCTCAGTAGCAGTATTACTTAGAAAAAGCAGCATTATATTTGCAGACATATAATTCCAAAGTTAATTTCATTAAAGTATAAGTTAACTTGGACCTTAAATTAATACCATTGTCTTTTGCAAGAGAATTAAGTCAGGTAATTTAGTCTGTGTCATATCTACGATGTTTTAAATGTGTTGCAAAGAGCTGTGTAAAAGTGAGGTGTTTGTATCTGCTGGTATGACCATGAGGGTCTAGATCCCCTAGTGAAACAAATGAAAAAAATGTTATGCTAATAGATGATGAAACATTTATAAATGAGTATTTTAAAGTCCTTTTCAACAAATAAAATCTCAGTGATTTTACTTAAAAATATTAAGCAAAAATTATCTGATTTTATTTCCAAAATCTATAAGTGTTGTATTAGTAAATATTATTTCTTTGGCTTCTCTTTCTCTTTAACATGTTTTCTTTCCCATTTTGCTAAGAGAAGAAAAAATATGGAAAGGGAAAGAGGAAGGAAAAGAAAAGAAAACAGCACAGCACCCCAAAACCTCCCCATTGCTTGTTCTACCACATTTTTGTTAATAATTCCATTTGTCGTATTAATACTACAGATTATCTCTGGTTAATTAGTTGTGAATTTTCATATTTAAAAGTTCAGTGTGGATGGGTGTGATAGTTTCATTGAACACACAAGGTCATATCAACACGCTTGTGTTTCATAGTTTGTGCTTTCATGGATGGCTGCAAGTCTTAAAGCAACTGAATCCACTTCTTCAAAGGTCATTTTCCATAAAATTTCTAGTATATTTGGATAATACATAACAGGTGAGTTCTATAAACATTCATCAAGCCATTAAAAAAGGAAATATAACTATTGACTGTGTCACTTTTAGTCAAGTACACATTCACTAAAAATTCTTTCTTTAGGCATATTCCCCGCTCTGATAAAAGCCCCAATTCTGTTTAAAAAATACAAAGTATTGGTTGTAACAAGCTTTTCCTTATTAGATAACTTAACACAGAGAAAATAAATACAGTGCAATAAAATGACTTAAAACATCAAATACTCTCACTCTGCTTTCTGAAGAGTTTATGATCAGAATGGACATAGATATCTTCATCTATAAAGAATTTCTTGTGCAAAAATTCTCTGAAGCTGCATTTTGCTTGCCAAGCTTCTGACCAGGGAGAATTTGTTTTATGGATGAATTATTACCTATTAAGTTATATAGCATTATAAATATAGCTGCTGTTGGGCAGCAGCAGGTCAGAGCCAAGCAGACAAGGGTCTGTGCTCTCATCGGCTTAGAGTGTAAAGGGGCAATCATTGACAAACTACGAGCCCAGGAAGAAGATATGTAAAGCAAGAAGTATCCATTAGTGCTCAGTCACAGGGTAGGTGGGGATTCAGACATTGCACATAAAGAATTACAATCTGGATGCGGAGGATAAATAAGAGCATTCCCAACTGGCAGACTCCTCTCAGTCCCTACCCCCTTTTGTTCTTACCAGTGACTTCTGCTGGCTGACAAATAATCTCCCCAACACAATAAATTTGTTATGGAACATTATCTCAGGCTGAGGAAGGTCAGGTTGTGCTAAAGGTCATGTATGTATTAACCCACTACATGAGAGTCCCCACCCTTGCTCTAAAACATAGTCTTAAATTACGTACTATTGAACTGGCTATAACAGATCTCTCATAAAGAGCCTCATTTACCTGACATGTTCTCAAGATGTGCCTGAACATCTTGAAAACAGACGTGTGTCCTGCTTGCTCCAAGGTATTATTAAAGGCAAAAGCTATGTTGTGAAACACTGGGGTTGTGGAGTTACAGTCCCTAAGAGAAGGGATGTGAGGACAGTCCAATTCCAGCACCAGCTGAATTTGGGTACACAGCACGCATTGGATTAGGATCTGGTCACAGCAAACCCCTTGGAGACTACTGCTATGGGGGTCTACACCAAGCTTTAAGTTTACAACAGCAACTACAGAGGTTGTCTGTTCTGTATATTTTATATTTTGTACCAGAAAAAAACTCAAGACTTCGAGCCTAAAACAAAGAGGGATACGCTATAATTCAGCTTGGGGTTTTAAATACCTTTTGTGAAGGTATTTTAAAAGTAGCATTAGGTAGCAGCATCAGGCAGATGGCGAATGTTGTGATTTTGGGTATAGGGTAATGCTGACCATTAATTCAGGCAAAATGGGCAACAAAACAAAATTAATGCAGCCGTTTCCAACAGCAGCCACGCCATGCTCTTAGCTAAAATCACTTCAGAAGTAGGACACACTTTTAATGACAATTTTAAAATATTTTGAAACTAGTTTTGTTCTATGCAAAGATTGAGTAAACTTGATTAGCTTGATTAAAATAATGAAATTGTTCATTTTCCATTTATTTACTTTTATTCCCACTTTGCCAGTAACAGAGGGGGAAAGGACAAAAGAGAAATCCAGGAAATTTTAATTGTCAGGTTTTTTTAAGATAAAATTTCAGGAATACATTTGCCAAATTTCATATTTTTCAAGGAAGGAATTTTTTCCCTTAGATAATTTGTGCAGAAATTTTCACTAGCTGTATGTACAGTGGAAAAACCCAACTATTTCCTGATTCAACAGGGCTTCGCAACTGGTTTATATTGTTGGACAACACCGTCTTAAATTTTGCTTTTGGATACCTCATTCTTCCCAAATGAAAGAAAGCCGCTGGAATTCAGTAGTGAATATACTATTACCTAAGTTCTGATTCACTGTCAGTGCCCATTATTATTTTCTACTTACAGTGGGAATTACAGGATGGCTTCAAGATTCTTGGCCAGGCTTTTAAACAGCTAAAACTTACATTAAAGGTTTTTAAAACACATGATTGCATATGAAAGCATGAAAAGGAATAGAGGGGCTTTGATCGCCTTCCTATACTTCACTACTGTAAAATCAGGGCAGGAAGAGAGACATGTAAAATCATACAAAAATTAAAAACAACCACAAAATGGTGGACCACACCTTTCTCATATGTCACTAACAAGAAAGCATGTCAAACCTAAAATTTTCCTTAGTCTTCAGTCCTAGCAGTTATGCTTATTGAGATGATATTAAAACCTATTCCCTCATGACTTGTCCATCACCCAGCGGAAAACCCCAACTTGCCTCTGAACAGCAAGAAGCATTTCATTTCACAAATCCCTCTGCTCCAATCCTGTTTTAACCACCAGAGTAATCTCAGAATACGAAAGCCACCCAACAACTCAAAGCCTGCCCCTGAAGCAGGATGTGCTGCTGCTCCGTCACCATCCATGAGGGTGCCATCAGATGAGGACAGCACAGGTTGACCATCCGCCACAGCAGTGCCCAAGGGGAAGGATACACCCAAGCTGCAACCCAAAACCAGTCTGGTCTGAGACTAAATTTAACAGCTGAGGATTCCTCCACACTGCCTCCATGGATATCCCTGAGATTTGGACTCAAGACTCATCCGTCCTCATTTTTAGGCAGGAAGCCTACACCACTCACCTCTTTTTAGAGAGGTACTAAATTGTTCTAAAGAACAATTCATTTAATGTTAATAAAGGCCTTTTGGGAGCTCCTATATCTCTCCATTAGTTTAACAAGAGATCTAGGGTCAGATTTAGACCCTAATTTTTCCAGCGGTGCCTCTGGGACTGTAGTGGGCCCCAGGCAAGAACCAACCTCCCCTAAGGACAATTTTTTAACCAAACTGGGAAAAGCAGCAGACTTCCAATCACAGCTGAGAGTGTACAGGACACAGAGTTTTGATGCTGACAGATCACTATGTAATGTGGAAGAAGGAAAGAGGGGTCAGCTAACTCACACCTCCAGATGATACCATCTACTTGGAATTTCCAATAAACTGGGCAGTTTGGGATAGGAAATCAGGAAATCAAAGGCCAGTAAAGGGATCTGGTTGCAAATAGCCTTTTGACTCGGTGTCCTTGACAGAAAACCATTCTTGGGCAATTGGGAAAAAAGGGAAATGTTGGCTTAGTGCAAAGAGCAAACACAGAAATCTTTTAAGGACACAGATATCTTGTATCCTTGCCTTCAGTAAACTGTGTCCCCTTTTTATTCTCATTTTCACTCTCCGTCTGTCTTCATTAGTCTGCTGGCACTCTGCTAGGATTAGTGAGCTAGTTTCCATGGTTTCTTATTTTCACTTTCTATCTTTCTTTGCTTAACTCATTAAATTGCTCATTACTTCACTGCACTTTACAGGAGACATATTTATTGTATTAGTTACACAATGGCCAGATTAGTAAGTGATAGGCAGTTTGCTATTTGAAAGAACATATTCTAATAGCAGAAAGGAAATTCAGGAGACACAGATGTTATCTACTAGTTGTAGCATAACTGGGCTAGCTAGTAACTGCTAAATGTTTACCCTTTATCACTAGAAATATGCTACATGATTATAAAATAACGGGGCACACACTCACCTCGGTTCTTTGCAGCACCCTTGCTGCACTCACACCCAAGGAAGCTGCAAGAACAGCTCTAGGAACACTTTGAGGGGGGGAGTAAAGAGGCCTCTAACTCTCCTCTTTACCTTCTGTGATAACTTGTAAAGATAAACCTGCCCAGACCATAGCTTTTCCCAAGACTGGAAGGAGGTCTACACACCTAAGCCTCCCTGTGGCTGCTGGGTAGCAGGGAGGAACCGAGGCATCCAGAGGATTTTGGCCAAAGGAAGCCTTCGCATGTGAAAACTGGGCTCAAGCTTAACAGTTTTGGCTCCATTTCTCAGGTTTTCACCACGCACGTGCCAATTGTTTCATAAGGAAGATAATTCTGTGCCTGACACTCATATTCTGGTAAAATTATTGAGTAAAATGACTGTTCATTTGGTAAGTCATGGGCAACAGGAGAGGTGCCTAAGGACTGGAGGAAAGCAAATGTCACTCCAGTCTACAAGAAGGGCAAGAAGTAGGACCCGGGTAACTATAGACCGGTCAGTCTCACTTCCATCCCTGGAAAGGTGATGGAACAACTTGTTCTTGG
>VZRW01007041.1:825402-884885 GCA_013398125.1 Aegotheles bennettii | reverse complement strand
AGGCTGAGGGAGCTGGGTCTCTTTAGCTTGGAGAAAAGGAGGCTGAGGGGTGACCTCATCCATGTTTACAAATATGTAAAGGGTGAGTGTCAGGATGATGGAGCCAAGCTTTTGTCAGTAATGACTAATGATAGGACAAGGGGCAATGGTTTTAAACTGGAGCATAGGAGGTTCCATGTAAATATCAGGAAAAACTTTTTCACTGTGAGAGTGACAGAGCACTGGAACAGGCTGCCCAGAGAGGTTGTGGAGTCTCCTTCACTGGAGACATTCAAAACCCGCCTGGATGCGTTCCTGTGTGATATACTCTAGGTGACCCTGCTCTGGCAGGGGGGGTGGACTAGATGATCTTTCGAGGTCCCTTCCAACCCCTTAGATTCTGTGTGATTCTGTGTGATTCATTAAATGGGACTAGAGGTGAATGCTACAGTATGACTTTTTTTTTCTAAATGAGTCAGCAGACCTATAAGCATATAACAAAATATTCTCTTGCTCTGGTTGAGGGTGTCTGCTCAGCCAAGTCTGTATTCAAAGCAGTTTTCAGTCCTGATACATGTTTTGTGTGGTCAGCCTCTGGAGTTTTTTATTTGATTGGTTTTCTGATTGTGCCAACTTCAACATCCACTTCTCCAACAATCCACCTCCACTGTCTATTGCTCTAGATAATTCCCACCTCCTCATCCTCTCTGTGAACATACAGTCCATTTCTCACTCTGGTCTAGACATCCAGGGTGCAAAAAAAGGTCTCTTTAACTTACACCCCCCAGTTTCTCTTTTGATTTTTCCACAATTAAATATAACATGGTTGATTCAATTACACTGAAGTTTCTCAGATGCTTAATGTAATCATCCATGCTTTGCCTCTTTAGTTTGACAGGGCTCCAAAACCAAGTTCCTTTCAGCTGAATCAAGATCCTTCCCATAGTTAGTGAATAGTATATACAGGGATTCACGCCATTCATTTATCTTCTCGGGTAGTTCACTTATCACTTGGAGGTAATCTACTGTGGAGAATTTTGATCAAAAGGATTCCTGATTTTTATTTTGATGGCTTAAAGAAAATGTAGTATTTTTTGAAAGATGTACTTGGTCCCTTGGCTAAACTTTGTAGACATAAGGCCAAGGGATTTATGAAATATAGCTTTCCTTTTTATCTCATCTATATGGAAATGAGATCTCTTTCTTCTCCAATAAACCTATGAATGCTCTTATCTCTTATTTTTAGGGTGTGGACAGGAGCTGTTCCATTTCACTCTATTTTAATGTTAGCCTTCTGCTGCCTGTTTTACCACTTTTACCATTTTATATATTCTGGCATAGGAAGTGCTGATGTTTGCTAAGTTTGTCAGTAGGGCTTTTCTACTGCAAAATTTATCTTGAATTCCTGCTGATAACAGTCTTTGCTCTTCAAAGTATATCAAATCTGTCCAAGATTGCTGTTCTATCATTGTCCTTGATAGAGAATAAGATCATCTTTTGTCATCTAGCAGAATTTGTTTCCTGATATTTTTATATCCTGCAAAGCCTTCAAAGAATGTTCCAGATTATAAGAAATCTGTATTTTTGGATATCTTGTGTTTCTTGTTCAAATTAATCAATTCTCTTAAAAAATATTCTTGATGCAATGCAGAGGAACAAAAAATATATCTCCACAAACTTCATAACAAGAAAAATATGATGGCACAGCAGAACAGCTCGTGTGAGACAGACAAGAAAAAGATATTACAGTACTTCTTAGTAAAACTAACAACTGTAAAGATTAATGTCTAGCATACTTTTTAAACACTTGCATCTGAAAAATTCTTTGCGTTCTCCTAAGATTTCTTTCAATGTTTTATAAACAGTAGAATGTATAGTTAAGCAAAAGAGTATCCTGCTCTTCTACAAAAGACAGCAATCAATTACTTCTTGCTGTTTGTGCATCAAAATGAATGCTTTTTAAGTATAAAATTTCTTTCTCCAGAAACCTTGTAAAAATTAAATGCTCCAAATACTTTTAAAATAGTTTAATATTTTTAAATTGGCATTGAAACTTCGCATCTATTTTAAAAAAAAACAAAACTAGCTTTTAAACCCTACTCTTGCTTATTTTTTCCTTTCATAAATACATCTTTGATACCTGATGGTACCAAATTTTGCTCTCTCTAGAGCATGACATTTGGACAATCCTTACGTCACCTAGGATTTGACAATCACAGAGATCATGTTTCATCTTTGTAACTGTAATACCAGCAGTGAGCCTGGCCTGAAGTGGAACCTGGCACAGCACAGCTCCTTCAGTGAAGTTTTTTCTAATATCCAACCTAAACCTCCCCTGGCATAACCAGAGGCCATTTCCTCTTGTCCTGTCTCTTGTTACTTGGGAGAAGAGACCAACACCCACCTCGCTCCAACCTCCTTTCAGGGAGTTGTAGAGAGTGAGGTCTCCCCTGAGCCTCCTCTTCTCCAGGTTAAACAACCCCAGCTCCCTCAGCTGCTCCTCATAATCCCTGTGCTCCAGGCCCTCCATCAGCTTTGTTGCCCATCTTTGGACATGTTCCAGCCCCTCAATGTCCTTCTTGTAGTGAGGGGGCCAAAACTGAACACAGTACTCAAAGTGCAACCTCATCAGTGCCAAGCACAGGGGACAATCACTTTCCTGGCCCTGCTGACCACACTATTTCTGATACAAGCCAGGATACCGTTGGCCTTCTTGGTCACCTGGGCACACTGCCAGCTCATATTCAGCCAGCTATAAACCATTACCCTATGTATTCATACATTCTATGTATTCATACCTAAAAATTCCTGTCCTACCTCAGTATCTTACTCACAAGACCACTTCTGCATTCCATCCTATTTAGTGTGTCCTATTTCCTATTCAGCCCCATTTCAGTTGAAGGCTCAGCTCTGCAACATGCTGACCCTCTTGTCCCCACTTCATCAAAGCACTGACCTGTGAGGACACAAGTGGTCCTGCGAGCCTCGTGGTCCAGCATTGGCTCCAATGTGTTACTGGATTGGAGCCAGCATGTTTAGCATGTGACAAAATCAACTTCTGGGGACTTCTAGACTGTTATGTCTGAGAACATTTTATTCTATGAATGCTCTTATATGTTTTGACAAAGATACTGTGTTAATAAAGGTATCAGAATTTTACTTTTGCACATTAATGAAAGAATTCATTAGGACATCATGAGTCTTTTCACCTTTAATACAAATCAGAGATGAATGAATGAAGGCCTTCTTTTATAGCTCTATATACATATATGTATATACACACACATTTGTATATATATATATATATAAATGTGTGTGTGTGCGTGGTTTACTGTGTGGAAAACTCAGTAAATATAAAACTAGTGAGCCTATGCCACCATTGCTATTATTGTTTTCAAATCTCTGCTGCAATTAGTATAAAGTGCAGAAATTCCATCCGTTTCATGATTACCCAAACCAGTAAGGTGAGAAAGCTTGCAAAAAAGGCCTAATAACTCACCATATTCCCCGAGCTTGCTGTTATTACAAAATAACTGCATATCTTGTTGTATTTTATTACTCAAATAAAAACATTGATACTAATGTCCTAACCTTTTTAACCTAAAGAACATTTTCTTTGTTGTGCTGTAATGCTCTAAATTGTGTCCAATTATCCCTGCTTACTTAGAAAGACTTAGTAAGGAATGAATAGGAACAATTAGCATAGCAACAGAAATATTAACCCATGTAAAACTGAAAGCCTTGGCTTGCAAGCACCTGTTTGTAGTTTGTATAAGATAAGCTTGTTGCATTCTTTCTTCAGTGCCAGCATTTTGCATGGCAATCTGCTGTGATATGAGATGTGCACCTGTAAATAATAATATAAAATACAATTGTATTCCAAAGCAAACAAACTTCTTCCAAGCATTGTAATCCAAATGCATTGCACCCAAGTGAATGCAGAAATGTACACCAGCAGAAAGGCACAATGCATCAACCTGTCCTAGACCCTAACTCAAGAGGCTCAAAGAAAGACACTGAGGGAACTGAAATAGTTTCAGTGACAATAGTTACTTGTTTTATTTAGCAACCCCTCACTTCTTCAGCTCCCTGTATGGAACATACTCTACAAACTTCTACTGCTTTCTTGTCCAGACTTCCAAGTGGCCTGAAGCACACACAAAAAACATGGGGATCTGAATCTGTTGTGTCATGCCAGTTTGTGGTTTTGGTTTGACTAATTCAAGTAAAAAAAGAAAACTTAAAACCTTTTCTGGGTCAAGCCTGTAGGACATGACAATGTTCACCCTTTATTATGTAGCCTGGTACTTGCCATGGCTTCTGAGAGACACACAAAGGAGAATGAAGTCTGAAGCGCTGCAGAATGTTCAGCAGAAGGCCCATGAGGGCAACTCATCCAGATCATGCCTAGCTCCCTTCATTCTCAAGGGTAGCTGGCAAGTGGTCCACAAGCCAAATGCTTTGCTCTGTGTGCTATCATCTACATCTGGCTACTACTGTAGCTAAGAGTGCACCACCCAATCCTGTCTAATCACAGGTTGCTTCCAGGAGAAAGGATCACTAGGAATATAACAGCATGGATTATTCTGATGGTAATTTAGGAAAGGATAGTAATTCCCTGGTACACTTGTACTTACCCTGCACTCGAGACAAGTCAACACAACCAAGAAGCACCAAGTCTCCTAATCCTTATCTGCACAGGCCAGTAGGTCCTCACATGTGGTGAAGGACAAGTGGCACCATGCAGACATGAAGAAGCAAGGCAACATGACTTACTTGGTCAGAAAGAATGGGCGTTCATTTTTAGTCTGAAATTAGAAACAAGAGACATCTGGTAAATGATGATTCTATGGAATCTACATGCACAGAGAACGTTCTCTCCTTCCCGAGATCACTGAGAGCAAGCCTAAAACCACTCCTGCAGTTTTCCATGAAACAAAGATGGAGTAACAAACAAAATAAATTCTCAGTCTGGAAGTTGCCAAGAGCACCCAGAACCCTTGTTCCACCTGCTCTTCTCTTTGCAGCATACAAGGACAGGCTCCTATCCTGCAAGTCTCTTCACCCTTGTGCAGTTACACACACACAGACACACACACACACACCCCACATTCAAAATACCTGTCTCGCATTAAAGGCACTTTTTTGGCTTGTAACTTTACAGGAGCTACCTAAAAAGCTTTGCATGTTTCTCAGTTTAAACTTGGAGTAAACAAACGATGAGGGAACTTTCACTCACTCTCAGCAGTAATCCAGACAAGAATTAGCAGAAATTCTGAATCCAAAATAAAAGAAAGTGATTTCTATTAAATTAAAATAATCAGACTACTGAGAAAATTTCAATAGGAAAAAAAATACAGCATGATTGTCATCCTCCCCTTGTTTCTCTTTTATTCTGTATTAAATACAGGTGTTTAAAGAGAATATCGTTAGCAAACATTGTGGGGTTTCCAAAACTCTTTATTTCATTATGCAATAAAAAGTATTTACCCCTATTAAACTAATTTTAAATATGTACATTCACATACATGCACCCAAAGGGAAAAGCTGAATGTTATGGCGTGACCATCTACCTTTTTTAAGAAGTGGACCCTGCCTGAATATTGCTTGATAAGAACTGGTCAAAGAAGGTGGGAAATTAGATAGGAATCAGTCTTTATCAGATCTCTATGTGATCCTTCACCCACAAGCATTCTATTTTTCATGTTTCATTTCAGGAGTGAACAAAAACTGCTGAATATAACTTATAAGCACTTTGACCAAAGGCTCCCAGCTAGTGCCAAGACAAATAATGTGAGCCTGTTATAGGTCCCATTAGAGAACTCAACTGTAACATTTCATTGTGCATCTCGTCACTTTTAATTCTTCCAGTTCTGCAGTTCATACCCTGGCCAAGTGGCAGCATCCAGAAGCACACTAAAGATTCACAGCAATAAGCGTCTTATTGCCAGCAAATCTTAAGGAAACGCCTCAAATTTGAGCAACATCGACAATTCATTGTAATGTGCTTTATGTTCAGTTGGTTTAATTGTAAATTACTGTAGCTAAGTCATATTTAGATTAGTTATTTAAACTACAATGAAAAAAATCACGTGTTTATAACCTATACACAGTCCTCTCTCTTTTTGAGTAATATTTCTGTAGGTCTCTTTCTTAATACTCAATTCATTTATACAGTTATAATCAAAACCTACTTCATTTACAATACCTGTTTGATATCTAATCTATTCAGTACAATAGCAAGTTATAGATGTGCAATTTCATATCTGTAAGATAAAACAAATGTTAGTCACCTAAAATCATCTAATATATATATATAAAAAATATAAAAGCATAATGATGTTATCTTGTTAGTACTATATATGCAGACATTTTGTAGACATTCAAGCCAGGAATAATAAGATCCTCAGAAGATGAGAGCAAGAAATCAAGCAGACTTCAAACTAAACTGCAAACCAGACTAAACTTACGTGGAGTAGTTCAATCAAATTTACACCACTCCAGAGAATTTCTTCCAACATTTTCTGAATTCATCCCAATGACTACAAAAAATGTTTTCACACTGTTTAATTTGATTATGACATCTTTTAATGTATTCCAGTTAAACCTGATGGTAAAATTTCCATAATACAGCAATTTCTCTGGATTCTCTCTTAGCTAGGAGCAAATGAAGCAATGGCAGTGAGGACAGAAATTTATGCAAAAAAGTTCACTTGTATTTTCAAGGCTGGAGTTGTTACCCTTAAATCTGAAATTTAGTTTCACAATGACTGTCCACCACTGCTTTACAGCTGAATCAGTTCTGAAAATAAAGTCCACAAGCAAAAGGACTTTGTATTTCTAAGCCTCAAGAATATTGTAAACAACTGACTATTTTATAATGACCATGCTATGTATTGTGCTTCCCAATGCCGTCAACTGAGGATGATGTACAGAAGAGAAAGGCAAGTTCCTCACTTTCAGCTGAGGGGTACTCTACTGATGTGATATCACTGCTAAGCAGAGGGAGAAGACACAAGTAGACATCAAAATAAATGAAAAAAGGAAGACAAACTAAAAATCCAAATGACCATGAAGAGGATGGAAAGTAAAGAATTCCTTCTCCACTACAGACTATGCACTGATGGGTACACTCAGGTGTGGTCTGTGGCTCAATCCTGTACAAGGAAATGTCATTGTGTTATTAACAGCTGATGAGTTCAGCTGTTTGCCACTAGGCTGAGAATGCAACCCGCATTATCTCCTACATTTATTTCAGAAGAAAACCCAATAGCAAGGATCCACATGGAGTGTGAAACATGCAGTAGAGCTCTACACTTCTGTAAATGGATCTGCAGTGTTGATCAAAGAGAATTTTGCCCCCAGAAGAAAACAGGAAGGAAAATCAATCACCATAAAACTTTGTACAAAGAACAACATAAAAATGAAATTGCAGCACATAGAAAAAAAAATGCAAAGCATTAAAAACTAACCACAAAAGACCAGGGACATTTTTTAAAATGCTTCAATTTATAAAAATCTGAAGATATATATTTACATTCAAGTGTCTTGACATTATGCACACTTGAAATCATCTCAGGCTGGTGATGTTTTGATATTAACTCATTAGGTAGAATTTTTCCATTTATTTTCCTGCCTTTACTGAAATAATAATAGCAAAACAATGTGATTTTTTTTAGGCTAGAGATTTTTCAGGTATCTGAGTAAGATGTGTAATACAGACCTAGATCAGCTGGTGTCATGTTTAATGCCCGCTTTAGGGAACACACATGTTTACAAGCCTTTGTCCAAGTTCTTCCAGGTGTTTGCAGATATGGTCCAAACGAAAGCTCTCTCTCAATGTCAATGAGCTTGGAAAAGTGCAAGTCACTCCACAGAATCCTATTTTTGCTCTTTGCTCATTACAAAGCTCAGAAAGGTCTGTATTAAGTTACAGCTGGATTTTAGCACACTTTGTGAACAGGACCCTCAATCCTGGGTCACAACTAGCTCAAGAAAATGTCACATTGACATGTGTTCATATAGTCAGTTGTCCAAGTCTAGTAAAGCCATATAGAGGGTTGATACCCTCTCATTGGGCCAAATATGGCTCCAGAATCATAAAATGGTTTGGGTTGGAAAAGACTTTAAAGATCATCCAGTTCCAATTCCCCTGCCACCTCCCACCAGACCAGGTTGCTCCAAGCCCCACCCAACCTGGCCCTGAACACTGCCAGGGAGGGGGCAGCCACAGATTCTCTGCGCAACCTGGGCCAGTGTCTCACCACCCTCACAGTGAAGAATTTCTTCATAATATCCAATCTAAATCTCCCCTCTTGCAGTTTGAAACCAGTCCTCCTTGTCCTATTGCTACATGCCCTCACAAAAGATCCCACTCCAGCTTTCCTGTAGCCCCTTCAGGTACTGGAAGGTGCTCCAAGGTCTCCCCGGAGCCTTCTCTTCTCCAGGCAGAACAACCCCAACTCTCTCAGCCTGTCTTCACAGGAGAGGTGTTCCAGCCCCCTGATGACCTTCATGGCCCTCCTCTGGACTCACACAGAAGTATTGCTAAAGAGTATTGCTAAAGATCAGCTCACTGCAAGAAAATCTTTACTGCATCTCCTGTGTAATCATGGTTTTCCTGGAATTATCTGGTCATGTTAAGATTGATTTGGTCAGCCTATGTCAACCAGACAGCAAAAGCAAAAAACCTCTGCCATAGAATATATGAACATAGTAATGTACAGTCAACTTTTTATTGTGCCACCTGAAGGCAAAATCCTGGCAGCATACTAACTATTTAAAGACAGTTCTGGATGCTCATGCAAATGTGTGAGTTAACCAGAAATATTTTAAAGGTACCAAAAATAATCCCGGATGGTTGAAAAACAAAGGAAGAGAAATCATTAAAAATGATTATATTTTCTTTAAAAATTAAATTAATCTTCAATAAGGGAAAGAGTGAAAATCAGCAAGTAAAATTATATTTAGACAAGTGAAAAATGGCTTTGAAAAAAAACCTTTTTAAAGACACTAACATTAGTAGCAAAAACTTTTGTTTAATGCCAAAGCGAAGAAAGGTGCCAGGGAGATGGTGGGGCCATTGGAGTGAGATGGAAAGGAGGATTCACAGAAAATAAGTTCAGAGAAGAGGAATTAAATTAATTCTTGCACTGGTGTCCAGAACACAAGGGGCTATAAGTTTTAGTAAATAAATAAAATTAAACATTACATGATTCTAGGACTGCATTGAATTTACCCAAGAGGGAATTAAAATATGACATTGCAGGGTAACCTCAAATGTCACACAGTCAATCATTTAAATCAAAATTGGTGTCAAGGGAAGGGAAGATGTCAAATCATAGAATTATAGAATCATCGAGGTTGGAAGAAACCTTCAAGATCATCCAGCCCAATCACCTGCCTACATCACCACTAACCCACATCACTCAGCGCCACATCCAGACACATCTTGAACACCTCCAGGGATGGTGACTCCACCACTGCCCTGGGCGACCTATTCCAATATCCAATCACCCTGCCAGTGAAGAAATTTTTCCTAATGTCTAATCTGAATCTCCCGTGCTGCAATTTAAAGCCATTTCCTCTTGTCCTTTCACTATGGTTCACAAGAAAAGCTCTAGATTTGGTCCAGAAAACCAGTAAGACTCAATCCTGCACTGGAGATAAGGGTGACTGATTCAGCTGAAACCAAAATAAAGAAAAGCAAAATATCTGCTTTTATGATGCTGCAAGTTTGAAGATGTGAGACCAAAGGCCAAGTCCCTTCCCTGTGAAGCACAGAGTCTAGCCCAGACAGGTACAGAGGGGGAAGAGCAGGGAAAGGAAAAGCAGGCAAGGTATCTGTGCAAGCACTACAGGTGCAGGGCTGAGACCACGTGTGTCAGGATGAGACTCACAATCTCCTGAAGCGAGAAGCAACCTTGTGCCCCGGTCTTTTTCCAGGCTGTACCATGAAATACATCCTTTGCTTTTATGAGGCAGCATTATAGAGAGGAGGGTGACATTTGCAGTAAGTACCATTTCAGTTATCAACAACATACCTTGAATAGCAGTTCAGCTACATCACATCTGCATCCTATGGAGCTTTTTCTGCACTCATGTTCAAGCCAATGCCAGGTACTAGGTATACATGCTCCTCCCAGCCTGGCACACTCAGCCCAGCAGAAAGCCCTCAGTCCTTCCCCTTCCTTTGGCTTCTTCATCTTGCACAGCCCATGAAGTCAGGTCCCCCTGGGATGAAAGCACGGACTTGGTTCGTATTCCTTCTCTGCCTTCAGGAAAAGAGAGTTTGTGCTGGGGACATTTGCAGTAATTCAGATAGTGTTTGGTCCATCTGACCTAATGGTATCAGTGTCTTTGCATTAATTACATGGAAGTAGCATCATTTGTTAAGCTGGTGTGAACGTATGACACCAGCGTATCAGGTCCCCTTTAAAATACATGAGTAGGCAGAGATAAAGGAAAAAAAGAGAAAGAAATCTTGAGAGTGAAAGAGAGAGGCAGAGAGGCACTATTAAACACTTTGTACTTATCTTGCTAAGGAAGAGCTTTGTTCCAGGGGGAAAAAAACCTCTCTCTTTGAAGCTATCCAAACAGTAAACAGACCATTCTTTAAACAGTGGCGTATCTACAGCAGTGCGTACATCAGAGGACTGGCATAAGGAAAGTATTTTTCTCATAGATAAAACAGCATAAAGGGTCTCTTGCACTGGTGATGATTTGGATTTTCTGTTTTACTTAGATTTTCAGGACAAATCTAGAAAAAAGTCTAATAAGCCCTTAAAGAAAAAATATAACAAGAAGTGTTGAGGCTTGTTGATTCATTGATTCTTGCAACACGTTCCTCTCCTCCCAGGACAGGAATAGAAAAGATTTTGAAGGCTTCATCATATTTGTATTGTCTATTGTAAGGGACATCAGGGTTCTTGTGCATTAGCATTTCCTGGACAGGTGTTTTGGTGTTATAGGTCCAAAATTAAGCTGATGCCCAGCTGATGCACACAAATGCTTGAGCTCTCAGCATGCAATTACATACTGTGCTGGCAAGTGGCACAAGGGGTAAGGAGAGATTTCATCTGTTGTCCTAAGAATCCTACCTAATTTTCAGACTGAACTACTTCTTTCTATGGGGAGCTCTCCTGTAACACTTAACTGACCCTCAGGCTTGCCCATCCTAGGGATACCATAGCTGTGAATGTACTAGCATCATTTTTTGATGCCATAATCCTGAAGCAGCCAGCAGGAAGAGCCTGTCCCCAGCCACTGGCAACTAACTGATGTTTACAAGTTTTCTTTCCATGGCCATTGTGTCTACATGGCCATTTCATTCCCAAGAGCACTGTCCAAGCCACCACTGGTGGTCTTCTGGGATCCAGCATCCAGAGAAAGAGCCCTTGCATGACCTGTGAACAGGTGATTTCATTCCTACAGTTTCAAGAGGGTGTTTTCATTTAGCTGCTTCTTGTTCTGCTCTATAATAAGGTTATTGCTTGTTTTATATATATAGATAGATATGTAGGTTTATAACTGCTGTTTTCCAAGCAGAAGAGCACTGATGTCTAACCTCTAAGCTCATCCAGAGCTATGGAAAATATGTCCAGAAGTCAAGATATGGGTTCAATGCTTGCTTTCATTTGTGGGGATTCAAGGCCCCATCGCTGCCTTTTTTATTCCACAGGAGAGAGACAAAGGCAGTTACAAGACTTCAGGGGGCAGAGGAAGATGAGCAAGGGGGAACATAACTGCAGTTCAGTACTGAAACTTCCCCTCAAAGATAAGGAACTCAGCTGAGCTCCTTCCCATGAAGGGGTGCAAAGAATTAATTTTCCTTTCAGACCATAAAAGCTGCTTCCAGGCTTCAGATGGGTGCAAATAGCAAGTTCTGATGACAGTAATTCATAATCTGGGAACACATTCAAAAATATAATCTGTATTACAGAGCAGTGCCATTCCAGACATGCAAGCTTTTGCAGAGCAGGAAGCTGCCACGTTAAAGGATTTCTTCTTGTTTTGCAATTTAAATGGAGAGATCAACATTGCAGCCTTGGCAAGCAATGAAAGTGAAAATAGACACTGTAAAAAACATCATGATTTCTGCTTCTTCTGCAGCAGCCACCCGTTGATAAAAGGTGGCATGTGTCTCTCTCCTTCACAGGCTCACTAGTAAATAATCATCAATTTACACATTCTAGCACAATACGTCTGCCTACAAATTGCTTCTTCAAAGATTTCCTTTCCCCTGGAAGAACCACTTCTAAGTGTGTTGAAATTACATCTTATTCTTTTCTTTGAAAGATCTCTCGCCGCACAGCCAAATAAAGAGAGATCATTTGCATAATTCTTCTTTTTAAATGACTTCAGGTTGATACAGGTTCTTTAGTGAATTGTTATTCAGCAGGACACGGTCAGATGCAGATAAAGTGCTATTGAAGGTAGAAGTTAACATCCTCAAATCTGATCAAATAACATTTCAGTTTTAAACTGATACTGTAAATCATAAGGAATTACAAAGCTCTAGCTTGATTCAGCTGTTGAAACAGACTTAATATCAAAGCAGCCTTTCATTCAACAAAAGATTCTGCTCTGAGCCATTCTCAGGCTGGTAGCATGCGTAAATTATCATTCTAGCAGACCCTCACAGCCAGACAGACTATTTCCCCGAGTGGGCCTGATCTCTGACTATATGCATAAAATAGCAGCATTTAATGGAATATTATTATATGCAATTGCATACATGTTATATGCATAAAGATAATAAATTAATTTCTTCCTAAGGCTACTTTCAGCTTCTTGCTTTGCATCAAACATTTTGATAACTTCAGAAATCAAGATGTTCTCATTTCCTCTCAAAAACCTACAGATCCGCTGTAGATATTGAAAGAAAACTTCTGCAGAGTTTTCCTCAAGTTTTACAAAACTTGTGCAAATGCTTGATTCTAAATACACAGAAAGCTAAAGGCACACAGAAACCCACATTGCATGTTTTATAAAAAACATTTACCACTCATTCTCACATGAATATAAAACCTAAATTTCACAATCTGAAAATAAGCATGGTATTAATCTCATTGCTTATCTCTTCCCAAAATTCTCAGAGAAGATACACCTGAATAACTCCTCAAGGGAAGTTGTGCAAGGACCATTGCTTGGTATTGTAAAAACAATTTTGAAGTAGGTGCAGTTTGGAGCAATCTTTCACTGTTAATAAAACAGCTGAAGCTACCAAAAAGGTCTTTCCTATCTGGACTGTAGTAACAATTGCACTGGAAGAAAAAAATTTCCAACAGTCATTTCCCTCAGACACACTTGCATTCACACACACACAAGTGCTTGTATTCTGCATGAGGATAAAGGACCTGGTGGACCACTGCAGTGTCATTTATTTGCAGTGTAAAACATGCAACCTAAGTGAAAACCTCACACTTTATTCAGTGGGATTTTTACACTGAATTCTGAAGTTTGCTGAAGTTTGGATCTCTTCTCTCTTAACTTCAATGTTTTCTGGTCTCTGCTTGAAGTGGAGCCAATGCACAGCAGGCAGTTAAATTCTGGGGTCATTAAACCTAGAGAACAGGCAGACATAGCGGCTAGCTGTAAATCGGGATGTTTTTGCTGGGATAAAAGGAATACTTCTTCACAGTCAACATTAGTGGGCTTGCTTGAGTTCTTGTGTGAAGATCAGAAGCAGAAATATAAGGGTTTGGCCATGAAACCTTGGCTTGTCCCTACAGGACCAGGGATGCCTGGGCAATTTTCCTTCAAACTCCGTATAAACTCATGGTTATTTAATTACCAGGATCAGGTATGAGGAAGTACATTATGTTCAATAATTCATGGCTTTTCCTTTGACTCTTTATACTGAAAACATTTCAAAGTTTATGTGTGGGATGACACAACCTAGAATAAAAATAACAAATTTCTACAGCTTGAGTTCCAGACTAAACTCAGTAGCTGGATCCACGATGTCTTTGGGCTGGGTCTTTCTCACCCACAAGGGAATCACAATCATCTTGCAGTCAGCAAACATCATCTGGGAAAACCTTGACTCTGGGTCCATCTCCTGCCCCCTTGTCCCATTTTTTGCTTTCCCTGCTCCTCATTATTGATGCTATGTACCCAATAAGGAGCAAACTTGTCACACAGACTCTCACTGAAAAGTCACAGTAAGTCAAGGAAGTTGCATGGCAAAAATCAAGAGTAATAATTAACACTAGGAAAACAAAACTTCAGCTGCTAATTCCCTCTTAGGAGATTTAACAAATAACATTAGCCTTGAGCATAACTAAAGACATTTTAACACAGTTCTTTACAATAGGGGTTCAATTACCCATAGCTGATTTTTTTTCACCACAGTCATAAATTTAATACCATACTAATGAGTCAGTGAAGAGTAAACTGATGGGTAGTTTCATTCAGACTAGAGCTGTTAAGAACATTTTCAATTAAACATTCTTTCTTCTGAAAATGCACTTTTGTCAGAGTGAAAATGCTTTGCAGTTAAATATTGATTTCAAGGATATTATCAAGAAAAAGGTTGCTCGGACCAGGATGGATTCTCTAAATACCTCAGAGATGAAACAAAACAAAATGTAGCTCCTTTCAGTGCATATCTGGTATTTTAATGTAGCTCTGTTTTACAAAAATATTTGGAGAACTGTGATTTCTTCCAGTACAAAATAGAAAAGACTTTCCAAAACTTCTGTGAATACTGAGTTCTTTATTCTAATCAGTCCTAATGCTGACTCCTTAGTCTAACTATCTGGGAAATGAATAGTGGCATTGGCAATGGATTTTAGCAGGTTATTTTGCTGTTCCCACTAAACTGCTGGACATCTAAGTGTAAAGAAAAAAGCAGCAGCAGGAGAAGGTGCTAAGACCTGATTGAAGGTTTAAATTGTATTAATTGCATCTGGTAAATGGACTTGACTGTTTATGGACAAATGCTGATTTACTTTTGTGTCTTCATCAATAGTTTTGATCTTGTATTGATAAGACAGTTGAAGTTATAACACCTCTATTGGAATGAAATACTGCTATGTTTAATAGTTCTCTCTCTACTTGAAAAGTTTCAGGCAATTGAAGGAAAAGTTGGCTTAGACAACGCTCAGACTAAATGGCTAATAAGATGGGAAATTAATAGCCGCAAAGAAGTTAACAACACAAACCCTAAAAAGTACTGGGGTATTAAAAAACAGTGTGCATACTGAGATCAACATAAAATATTTAGAAGACAATTACAGCCAAACTTTTAAAAATGGTTGCAACTTTGATCCAAGATCTGAAAGTTGTCAACTGCTAAGTTCTAGGTAAAATTCTTGGTTTCTATCAAGAAAATATATAAATAAAGGGCACAAATATCACTGTTAGCCTCAATATAGCTGTGTAGATGCTCAGAAGTTCCATCTCCAGTAGACGTTAAATACAAACTCAAGATTCTAGATCTAGGCAACTGTATGACTTCTTTAACTACACTGATCTCAGAAAATCCAACATTGAACATTATCTCACTGACTCTGCTGCTGGCAAAAACGCTTTTGCAATTTTTAGTCCAGTTGACCACCACAAGCCATTCTTCTAGAAATCAGACAAATAAGTATTCAGAAGACAGCTCTGTTGTTATGCAGAAGACTCCAGCTTCATTTCTAACACTGGCCAGTTACTAGAAGTACTCTCCTGCAATTAAGAACCTGACCCAGCACCAACTGAGCTCTGACATTTTTTACTGATTCCTACATGCTTTGTACCAGAAAAACAGATTGTTACAGAGCACCACTCTCTCATATAAGTAATTCAAAGTAAAGATTGTACATACCTGAAAATCTGCATCAGGGTACCTGGGATGTGCAGTGTCACCCTCTGCCTCCTCCCTGACCTCCGGCCACTTGGAGCACTGAGCAGAGAGGGCTCATAGCTTTTTTTATGCAGCTCTTTCCTGTGGACAGCTGTGGGGACATAAAGGTGTATCACTGACTAGACTCCAAGCCTCTCTCTTATGAAATCAGTCTGAAACAACCCTGGACATCAGGAAAATTAGAATAAGACTATTTTGCACTATTATGAGACTCAGCAATGCAGCTCGATTTCTGTCACTATTTTAGAGCTTCATTTTATGCGAAGTTAAAAACAGACATCATCTACAGTTTATGAACAGTTCCTTTCCTCCTCTTTTCTGGAATTCATATTCACATAACATAAAATTGATTAAATCATAGCAAAACATCAAAGATAAACAGTTTCTGAGTAAACCAGAGCTTTATATCATGATCACCTTCCTCCTGTTTTTCTCCAGCCAGTCACTAACTGCAAGCTGAGACTCGAGCAATTCTCAAGAGGCATTTGAGAAACATTTCTGTAACTGCCTCCTTTCAGCAGAATTTTTAAGCCTATTCATTTTTAAAAAAACACTTCCTATGAGTCTGCAAACAAGATCCCCTGCCCCTGACAATAAGCAGAATAATAATAATAAAAAACCCAAAACCACCAACAACAACAACAAAAAAAACAACAATAAAATAAATGAAAGTGGTCAGAGCATGGGGGAGTTCCCTGTAAAAAGTCGGGTTTTTCAAAAAAAAAAAAAAAAGGGAATTGGAGGCTGCAGTGCAGGGAAAGTGTTGTTTATAACAAACAGTATGATACAAAGAAAATTGGCCAGGTGAAAGCATATGATTGTGTTATAGTGAATCCCAGCTAAATGAATATCTGACACTAAATAAATCTCTTAATAAAATTACTGCACTCTAGTACCCTACACACTCTGCATATGTAATAAAACTCTTTAAAATGAATAGCTGATAAGGAAATGAACCTGTTCAGGGAATGAATAAACACACTTTTGCATATACACACAGAAATACCAAATGGTGAAACATACTCACAGTGATTATCAGACTGTTAAAATAATAACCCTGTGAAACAAATAAATCTGCCCCACAGCAAATTATGTCCCTGCTGTACTTATAGTGAAACCTTATACAAACACCTGATAAAGGAATAAACCTGTTATAGGAATAAATTGACTGTACAGTAAGGTTATCCACAGATTTACACTGGACTGCAGTGATAAACCTTCTTTTTCATTAGTCCAATAGATCATAGGATATACAGTACTTACAAATGTTTCAGCATTAAATATAAGCTGGAGTCCTCTGCTGTATGTATGCATTTGAGGGCAGGGGGTCAATAAATAGACTGAATGTTGCTTCACAAAGTATCTGTCAGAGTGCATTAGCAGAATACCTGATCAAGAGATGAGCTGGCTGTAAAACATCCCCTGCACACCCGAACTTCCAGACCATACACGCTAACGGCAGCCTGGGGTTCAGCAGGTCTGAAAATCACACAACTTGGTTAAATGCTTAATCCCACGCACACAGGATTTTAAAAAAATTAAGTCAGTGGGACCACAACACATTTATGCTGGTGGGTTTTAATCTTCCTAGATATGCCCAAAAAACTGCCAGACCTCACGCCAGAGACCTGTGCCAGGCTCTGAAACATCAAAGTGATGTGGATAGCAAAGGCTACAGAAGTGCTACAGGCTGTCCCCACTGTTGTGGCTCACAACATGTCCTTGCATTGCTCCTAGACAACAAAGGGGACACAAGGAGTCAGGATCAGGCCCCTGCACCATCTTGCAGGGCTGCTTCTTACTGACGATGCTGACCTTCTCAGGCTATAACCATAATGGAAAGGCTAAATGCTGGAGAGCATGAAGAGCCTCCTTTTCTCACTGCCTAAAGCTTCTAGGATATTATGGAGTATATGGCATGACAGAGTATTTCTCCTGGAGTGCTGCAGCGGAAGCATCCAATGGAGGAGTGTTGTTGGCCCATAAAGTGAGCAGATTTTTGGCAAGGGTAGGAAATACCATGAAAGTAATTAACTTTCTGTGGCTGTGAATGGAAAGTTGGTGTGGGAAGAGAAAATGCTGTAAAAAAAAAAATAACGTAGCAAGAGGTAGAGGAGTATTTTCCTCAGAAAAAACAAAAATCATCACTATTGGTCTTTACCAGATGAATCCCAAATTAAGTATGGGCTGACTTGAGGGTCAGAAAAAAGATATCCAGGACTGAGCTCCCCACCAGCCAGCCAAAAGAAAAACAGGAGCAATCCCATTTATCCCTCTAAATTTCTGGCAGGCCCTGTTTTGAGACATAAATGCCCACAGCACCAGGATGCACACTGCAGGGCACCGAGCATCCTCTGGCTCCAGTCCTATTGCTGGCTCTTCTCATGCAGCCAAGTCCTTTTCCAGCAAAGTGGTTTTGCGGGGATCAAGCACATTTGTATAAGATGTAAATAGGTTAAATAAATTCTAAAACCCATAAATATATTAAAAGATACTCATGTTTAAATTCCTAGAGAGCCCAAGCAAACAAGCCTCCAGCCTCCTTGATGGGTCTGTTGACTCAGCTCAGCCCCAGAGCTAAAGGAGGTGAAGTAAAGGAAAAAGAAAGGGAGAAAACTTCTGTGTTCTTGCCAGTGTTCCAGAAAAGGGGAGGGATGAGCAAGTAATGTGGAGAACAACTAAGATGAAATGTGATGTTGAAATGAATAAGTAAGTTCATTATATTCTACAACATGATAAGACTTTGCAGGCCTGATTACAACATTAAGGGACGGTGCTGCAATATTATAAATTACAGGGTGAAGCACTCCTGTTTCTGTCTCTATATTTCTAAGGTGGGAGAAGTTAATTATTTTTATAGGTCTAGATATTGCAAGGATGAGGATATCAGAATATCTTGTCATCAAGTCTAAAGACAGCAGTGGAGAAGAGGTGGAGGGGAAGGGGGAGAACTACCCCGTTTACAGAAAATTACTATAAAAATACTAAAAATTATATATAGATTTTTTGACCTACATCCATCATTTTTACATGCCTAGGTACTTCATGCCTTGTCTCCATAAACCATCACACTGTTATTTTTCATGAGGCTGAGAGCGAGTGGCCTAAGCTTAAGACTTGGAAGTAAAAAAATTAAATATATAAATATATAAATATATAAATAAAATCAACATGAGCGAAAAGGTTAATGGGAATTTGTATGATTTTATTATTATTAAGGAACACAGGGAGACGAACAGCATTTCTAGCACTCTAAGTGGCCTGTGGTACAATCAGTAACCCTGAAGTATATTCAGCAATCTTTTTTTTTTTCAATTGCCCACCGCAGCCTATATTACAAATACATAAATCATAATGTTTCAACAAAAGCAAAATTTAATTTTCTCCTTTCAGCTGTTATCTGGGCCGGGTGGTATATGGCAGGCTGCGGCCGAGTCATTTATTACACTTGCTGAATGGATAATGGCAGGGAGAGTCTATTATACCCAGCTTTGTTAGGGCTTTGAATGTGCTACTGAAACCTGTGGCAGCCTAAATCTCTTTACATCTGTAATAGATACACAGCACTCTATTATTTCATGCCAGACCAAAATTAAATAGTTGTGTGGAGGGGGAGGGGCAGAGGGCAGGGGGGGAGCAGAGGGGCTCTGGGGATGGCGCAGGGCATTTTGCTGAAAATGCTTTAAAAGCAGTAGTGGCTCCTGGGCTCGTGCTCACCTCACAGACACATTTTTGTTTTGCTGTTGGAGATGCCTGTCGTAATGGGTAATGCCTCTGTGCTTGGCTCATGCAATGCAATGCGTGGCCCCTTCCCCCTCCAGGGCAATATTTTGCAGAATTGTAGGATTATGACAACCCTCTCATGCCCAGCCTTGGTGCAGCCCAAAAAATCTGCACTTGCCCCATGATCCTCGCCCCCAGAGGGTATTCGGTTCATGCCCTTGGCAGCCCTTGTGTGGACACCACTGGCATTACTGGCCTAAATGCAGGCATCCCACGTGGGGAAGGGGAGGTGGAGGGAGCTTGCACCTGAAACTGGTGGCCACAGAGCAGTGCCCCTGGACTCTGGCCTGCAGAAGGGTTTCCTTCTCTCCGTTATGTGTCACCACTGGCACAGGTAAGCACCACCATGCCCTGATCCTCAAGTAAAGTGCCACAGGCCAGCAGGCAATTTACATCTCCACTGTTCCATTAATTCCCTCACTAATTGCTTGCCCACCAGCCTGCCACCCCCCCATAGCCCAGGAGGGCTGGAACATGATTGAGTGCAATAGCACCCAACGCCCTGAGATGATGCTCATCAGAAAAAATTGTTTTGCTGCTACTTTTGAAAATGAAAAATCCCAGATTTCTAGAAAAAATTATGATTATTGTAAAAAATTAAGATTTGTCCTCAGAGGGTTGGTTACACTGGTGATTTTTATGGTCAACCGTACCAACAGATGTGGCATCTGTACTAATCAAGGGCAACTCTGCCTCCTCTGGTCACAAATGTGTACTTGGTTTGGGTAGAACCCCAGCCTGTAAAGCAGCCCCCAGGCAGAGGTGAGGGGCTGCAGCAGAGGGGCACAAGCACAGAGCAGGAGCACACAAAGCCAGGAGGCTGCAGTAGCTCTCAAGCTCACCGACTTCTCACATGGGATTTGCCTGGCTGCCCAGCTCAGGCAGAGGTGGTTATAAACAAGAAGGGCTGTTTCTTCAGAGCAAGAAGGTGTTTGTTTGATTATTGAACCTGCTGCCTCCTTGACAACTGAAACTATTAGATAATGGAGGGCAGAAGGCAAAGCCTTCTGTGACAGCATCCATAATAGCCTTTTCAGGGTCTTTGTGGCAACATTTCTTTTTACACCATTCCTGGTTTGTTCCAGCACACACTGAACACATTCCTTATACACACTTAGCTGAGACATGACTGCATCCTTCCCACAGTGCTTCCAGCCAACCAGCTACAAAAGGAAAGACAAAGGAACCCACCGGGGCTCCAGCAGCCTCCATGACGTGAACTGCTTGGGACTTTGGGAAATGCAACCCCGGGGTTGCATTTGAGATAGCTCTGGAATGCCCAGTGTACCTCAGCTGTCCAAGAAGACAGCACACGTGGAGAAGGTGCACCTGACAGACTGGCTTAATGCATAGGGTTGTGTTTCCCTCTGGTGGCTGGGATCAGTGGCTATGAAAATCTCTTGCAGAGCTCTCCAAGATCTCCATTAGCTTAGGTGGTAGAGAGCCATTTCACAAACATGGTATCTGTACACATGAAGTGGTTTTCACTAAACAGACGTATCTCCAAGACACAGCATTGCAGCCTCAAAGGTGCTAGAGCATGGGCCTCTAAACAAAAATCATACAAAAACCAGCTTCCTGAGAATAAATTGCTGCTCAAGAGCCATTTCTTAAGAAAGGAGCAAGAGCGAGGGGTGCCTTGAAGCAAGAAAAACTGGCCAGACCTCTGCTGTCCCACACAGCATCCATGGGTTAACATAGCAATGCTCTTTGCAGTGCTGTGCACAGGAGACCCAGTGACAAGTAAATCAGAGACAGAATAGCAAGTTTCCCTAAAGTTAGCCCCAGACAATCTTATTATTCCCCTCAATAAAAAAGTTCATCCTTTAGCTCCTCTTAACTCTATTATCAAGCAAGAATTCTCTTGCTGCCTCACTTGTAATAGCGTTGTCCTCCTCTCAGATAACAAGAAGAGACTTACCCCATCTTCCTACCTGCCAAATCTTCTACCAATCTCAAGCAAAAGGATTAAAACTGCTACCTGGTGAGGCAGCAGTTGCTCTGTACCTGCTCGCTTTTTAAAAAGCCATCTTATCTATGCTCAAAGAAGTAAAGGCTCTTCCCTTGATGTGTCGCTTTGTTATCAGGTACAGGCTCTTTCACCATCACACTTTCAAGGCAGATTGATTCAATCTGCAGATAGTAACGTCCCACTCCCTGGAGAAGCTAAAAGCCCCACAACTCCAAGCGTACCAGCAGAGTGGTTTATTCTTTTATTATAAGGGCTCACACGGGGAAGGAGCTTGTTTCATCCTTTTCTTTTGGAAATTGAGCTGGGGAGGGGCTTGTATTTCCTTGATTTTCAGGGAAAATCTGTTGACTGACTGTTGGTCAACACATCCCATTCATTTCCTTGCTCTGAAGCATACTCCCTTTTGGGGGATTAAAACCTGCTTGCTTGTGTTGCTTGTTGTTAAGAAGACTTGCACCTGTATAAACATTGTCCCCCAGGAAGACACAGAGAGTTGAGTTTCTTTGTGTAGAAGAACTGGGCTCAACCCAAAGTCCCTGGAAAATTTTTGGACCAGACCCATGGCTGCACTGGTGAGAGAGGAGCTGAAAGCAGGTCTGTTTGCCCCTTGGATTTTATCTTCCCTTTCCATGACCACTGCACATCTTCGGCACTCATGGCTGTTTGTCCCCATGTTCCCATAACCAGCAAGTCAACATTTTGGATCTTGCACACACAGCCTCACTAAACATAGACCAGCAATGCCTTGGCTTCCATCTAAAACCATATTTTCATCCCTCCTGGCTGCAAAACAGCAGTTGCATTGAAACTTATGACATTCTTATAGTGACACCAGTGCTCTCCTGAGGTGCAAGAGCCCAGCCTGGAGTTGGAAAGACCTTTAGGGCAGATTTGCTGCATTTTTTTAATTTTTCAGGGGATTAGTTCTAACCTGAATTCAACATTTGAAAAAGTCCTCTTGAATCAGATATTTTGAGAATTTCACCAATTTTGTGCTTCTTATTCATAAAAAACCTGAAGGACCAGTAGCACCACAGGGCATGAAAACAAACTATTCTTGTTGATGAGTTTATGGATGCTGAGTACCTCTACAAGTCAACCCACACATTCACGGTGATATGCATGATCATGAGACTACTTGGCACCTCAGAGTTTTGTGAATTTGGTGCTATGCTGACAGAAAAGTGAAGTAACTGGGAGCTGAAAGCCTTCTGCCTTGCTAGACAAAACCAAGGGTACAAATCCTGCTTCAGCATCAGTTACCACTCTTCGCAAACTCCTCTTTTAAGGCAATCTAGTATTGACCTTCTGAGCATTCTTGTCATCTTTGTAAGTGTTCAGTGTTTTCTGAACCTTCCTAAATTGCTGTCAATGACATTCTATAGCAATGAGCACCAAAACCCAGCTGTGACTTGGGGAAATTTTCTCTACTGGTTATGTGATAGCTAACTTTCTTTTCATTGAACATCACCTTATTCTCATTCTCATCTCTCAGTATCTCATGTCATAAGCTCATTGTCATCTCTCTTATTCAGAATAAGAATTTCTCAGCGTATTTCTCCTGCACATTATGTCCTTCTTGCTCGGTCTCTCCTTATGCATCTCTTCTGATATAGATGACCTGAACTGTCATATATAAAAAGTGTACCAGATCCCAAATAATTTACATGAACATTTTTTTAACTTCTTATTGCACTTTAAAATTTTGTTAAGGATAGCCAGAACTCAACAGTATATACATCTATCTTATATATGCCCATGTTATACACAAAGTTGAAACCAATGGATGCATCTGTTGACAGCAAAAAACTAAGCAGGAATGGGCCACCTTGGTTAATTAGCTCTCCACACCACTTTATACCCTTCTGGGGAAGAATTCTGGTATAATGAGAAGCCATCTGAGGTAACCCAGCTTCTGGACTAGCTAAGGACCCAGTGTCTCACCAAATAAAGACATTTGAGCAGTGGTCCAGAAATTCATCATGAACGTGATGCTAACATTGCCAGAGCTGGGCTGTCTCTATAAGCAGATCTCCTATTAAAGGGTTGGGTCAGCTCCACAAGTTTGAGGAGGTTTTATCTCACTATCTAATGTGTCATACAAAGATGTGACAGGCACATTTAAAATAGTGAGATTGCTCAAAGGAATCTAAAGATGGTGGTCCTTAAGTTCATTTGAAATTCAGTGGAAACTGAGGACCCACCTCCCTGCAGCCTCTTTAATGTTTCAGGATAGAGTTTTCAAAGACATCCCACCTGTACCTCATAGCATGTGGTATTAAAAATCATTTTTATTTGGCACTGTGGTAATACCTGCAGTCTCAAACGAGGTTGCACTGCCCCTGTCCTCAGCACTGCACATACATCTGGGGAGAAAAATCATGATGTTCTTGCAATTTATAATCTAAACCAACAAGAAAGGCAAACCATAGCAGAACGCACACACACACACACATAATCATTTAGAGTGTTCAAGTGATAGTAAACAGATTACCATCCAAGCTAGAAATTGAACCTCAGCTCCCAGTTTCTCAACAGGAAACACACAAACCTGGAGCTCTGTCCCTTGTATTTCATTTCCCCCAGTAAGAACACCAAGTCAATTTTGTTAAACATGAAATTTTAGAGAAATATAAGCATACTGATAACAAAAAAACAAACATGATTTTTCAAATGGCAAAGACAAAAGCAGACACACAAACTTCTGAAAGAAATGCTGCTGATGTTAACTGTGGTTGGAGAAGTGATCTAGCGATCAGAGCCATTTGCCTCTTCTGTTTGCAAGGCTTACATGGGTCCCATAGGAGCTTCCATTTAAATAGGGGAGGGATTTCATCTCTAAACAACAAGGCTAGTGTCAGATGTAGCTGACACACAAGGGTTAAAGGTTATTATTTCATGAGGCATGAATGTTTTTTTAATTTCAACCAATTAAATTAAACCCTCGGTCTGAGGCCCATAGTGCACGGTTCCTGAAATGACCATTTACCATACACATCAGATACTCAAGAGGTTTCCTTTTCTGTGTTATTTCTTTCAGCCCAATGACTAGATGAAAGGAAATCACTGAAGCATGAGTTCTACAACAATATAAAATAAAATCAGAGATGAAGGTTTCCTAGGGATATTTTTTAATGCTGTTACATTGCTTTATTATTGTCAAAGCTACATGCTCAAACCTGTGTTTTCTGTTGAGTCCTGTTAGACTGTAAGAGAAGAATCTGTTATGCAGATTTGTAATTAGTACTTTGTAGGGGAAATTAAGCAATTTGCAGTACCTAGGGTTAAGTGAAGGGCTACCTTCCAGCTTGCATGAGAATTCTTCTCAGCTATAGCTAAAGAATCATGTTTACATCTTTTGCAGCATAAATAAAACAGCTTAATGAGAAATTTATCATATTTCTGAGATTCACAGGAATTTTGGGACCTAAGTTCTCCCTCCTCCTCGCCACACCAAGGATTTAAAAAGTCTCATAGAGTTTCAGAACTCCAACAGTAAAGCTTAAAGACACCTCTCCAATTGCTCTGTCAGCTGCAGACCCTGGTTTCATGAACACATGTCTACAAGGAGACATTTCCATTTTTGTAGCTTTCCCATGAGGCTCTACCCACTTATTACTAACGGCAAATATTAATGCAAAGTTATTGACCCAAATCACAAGATGTTTGTATTGCAGTTCTTCCATGCATTTCAACACCAAAACCTTCAGATTCATGGGCAAGGCCAATTTCTCACCAGCAAAGAGCAGGAGGAAAAATAAAGCAAGTAATTCCTTGCCTCAACATTTCCTTCTAGACAAGTTCACCACATTTCCTACAACACTACCTCTAAAATATCATCATGGGAAGACTACAGCTGAGAAAACCTTTGTATGTCAAATGCTTTTGGCACCACACAGCAGAGAGATATGTAATTCTTGGACAAAGAGTCTCAGCTGCACCCTGTGGCTCAATAAACCAGGGAATATTCCTGTTTGTCTTGCAATGTTGTCATATGGCCATGAGCACATATTTTGACTTATCATTAATCCCATTTTATAGGCAGAGGAACTGAGGTGATAACTTTATTTTGAAATTCGAAGTCAGAAAAGAGATATTTTTATTAGTATTACTAATGTCAATGCTGAAGGAACAACACATTTTTTGCCAGTAAGGAACCTGTTACATTAAATGTATATCAGCCAGTGGTACTGATAGATGTTTCCCTAATCTTGCATACTCACTGCTATAGAAATCATTCAAAACAATGACCCTACAGAATATGTCCAAATAGATTCACAGAATGTTAGGAGTTGGAAGGGACCTCACAAGATCATCTAGTCTAACCCCCCTGCCAGAGCAGGACAACCTAGAGCAGGTCACACAGGAATGCATCCATTCAGGATTTGAATGCCTCCAGAGAAGGAGACTCCACAACCTCTCTGGGCAGCCTGGCCCAGTGCTCTGTCACTCTCACAGTGAAAAAGTTCTTCCTTATGTTCACCCAGAACCTCCTATGTTCCAACTTGCACCCGTTCCCCCTCGTCCTATCACTGGCCACCACTGAGAAGAGCCTGTCTCCATCCTCCTGACACTCACCCTTTACATATTTATAAACATTAATGAGATCACCCCTCAGCCTCCTCTTCTCCAAGCTAAAGAGCCCCAGCTCCCTCAGCCTCTCCTCATAAGGGAGATGTTCCACTCCTTTCATCATCTTTGTGGCTCTGCGCTGGACTCTTTTAAGCAGTTACCTGTCCTTCTTGAACTGAGGGGTTCAGAACTGGACACAGGACTCTAGATGCAGCCTATCCAAGGCAGAATAGAGGATTCCAAATAGAATTCTGAAGCTGTCATTTCATTTTCATGTCTCCCTATTTTCTAGAGAAAAATCATCCATATTAGCCTATCAAGAAACTCTAAAACTCAGGGAGGTCTAAGATAGGAAATCTACTGATATAAGAAACTTCTAGGACCTCTGAGAGAAATTCTTATGAATTACCCATTGGTCACATTATTATTTTATCCTCAGCTTCCATCCTGAGGTAAGTCCTGCAAGGCTCTGTGCAATCAGGTGCTCTAGGAGCTGCATAAATATACAAGAAAACACAGGTTCTGGCCTCTCCAGAACTGCATGAGGGAGATTTCAGTGTTTGATTTAGCAAAGATTAATTTTGTTTGGGATAAGAGGGAATCTTTCCTGTTGGAAACAGATGAACAATGTAAATATGGAAGCAAATTTATATGGAAATTTGCATCAACAAAATGCAGTTAAAAACAAATAAATAAGCAGTTTCAATAAACTATATTTTAGTTCCATTTTAATAGTAGATAGCTTGATTTGGGATTGCACTAAGGACCCCCTGTTGGGCCTTAAATATATGTAGGTAACCATGGAGCAAACATCTTTTCTCAGCCCAAAACACCTGCATATCTTCAGTCCTACTTTAATTTGCCCTTCACAAAGTATTCACATTACAGCAAAGAGGATTACAGAAGAAAACATACTGGCAATAGCTGGTAATGGAATATAAAGGCTTTCACCTCTGGGTCATCAATTAAAATCCAGTCCCAATTGGTAGTGACTAAACATCATTACCCTCTGATAGCTGTTCAATTCCATATTTTAAATCAGGTTTCAGCTCTCCGAGCACAGCAAAAGCCCCTGCTGGGGCTCACACAAGCTGGCCTACATGCTGGTGATTATAGAAAAGGCCCCAGAGAAAAAAGATCACGTGGAGAACAGAGATCATGATGGGGTTCAATGGTTTGGTCTTAAACCCTTTCCCCATCTCCCCTCCCCACAAACTCTGATTAATTATCTTGCTGTGCACTGTCCTTCCCAGCCCTAACATCTGCAGCCCTTTGCCTTGGCCTCCTGGAGGAAGGACTGGGCTAAATGCAGAGTGCATAAATCACATGCTGGTATGAGAATGGCTTTTTCTTGCTCCTCTGATGCATCTTGGGCAGAACTGGAGATTTTGGGACTGAAGTTCCTTTAGGCCTCTCTGTAACTCCTCAGTTTTGCACAAGAGCCATCCTGGTATCTGATACAGCCTAGAGTCACCTCAAATCAGGATTCTCCTTGCAAAGTACTCAAGATAATGTTAAGGCAACGATGATTGCTGTTGGCCTCATAATACTTACCCACAGGTGAAGATCTGGTCAGAGGAGCTGCTGGTTCCATACAGGTACAGACATTGGTTTCCAGATGTGGGACAGCAGGCAGATGTGGTCTTGCAGAACTTCTGCAGTGTTTTCAGGTGCTCCATTTCAGGTGTCTGCAGCCACTGCTTCAGCTCAGCCACTACATTGTGGCTCCTCAAGTGTTTCAGGGCAATAGCAGTTTCAACCACCACCAAGCCTGCAAGGATGGGGGCAATTTTTAAATCATAAATTATTGTGGAGAACAGCAAAAAATGGGGTTTATAACATAAATGCTCCTGTAGCTAAAATTCTCCGTGCAGGCATCAGTGTGCCCAGCCAAAGGGGAGGGGTAGGAGAGAGTCTAACTTACACCAATGTAGATTCCCTCTAGATTCCTCTCTTTAACTGGCCTGACCTTTTCTAAAAGGGTTACATCACATACAGACCTCAGCTATTACCCCCTGAACACTATTTTCTTTGCTCTGGAAATCTCACTGAAATAATCCCACGACAAACCTTGTTTTGTAAACCACCCGTGAGCAGGATTGGACCACTCAAAAGTTCCTGCCAAGACTGAACAGGGAATTCATATCCCTCTAGCCTATATTATTTCTCTTAATAGAGTCACAATCTGGGAAGGAGCCAGAGATCCTAAACAAAGATAAGGTGTAAAGAGGTGGACAAGACATTAAAGAAATAAAATCCATATCAGGGCAATAATGGTCATAAAGCAATAAAGTGGATGTATAATAGTTCCTGGACTTTTAATTTGTGACTAATTTGTTGCACAATGAGATTGCAATTTTCTAATTGTGATTGCCATTTTAATTTTACTCATGGCTGTGCAACTAACAATGTATAGTCTAGTAATTAAAATTAATTGTACCTTCACCTGCATATTTCTATTAGGCTGTTAAATTTAGTCGGTAGGCTCAATGATTTCGTTCTCTGAGAGATGCTGAATTCATTTCAGCAAGCCCAATTATGTTACACTCTGTAATTTCTGTATGAAAAACAAGCATTTTACTTTGATATGAGGAGTTGCTACAATCCCATTTTTAAAATTGTATATTCAACACCAGAATGTAGGCTGACAGGAGATACATGTAAGGGGTTTTTTCTTTTTAAAAACAGCATGCTTGTGGGATATCTCTTACAAAACTAGCAATTACAGCCCCTAGGAATAAATCCAATGAAAACTCTGCTACATAGTCACCATTCAATTAATTTCATGAACAATTAACAGATGTCTCCCTAACCACACACACACGGTTTAAATTCAATCAGAATTTTATGACAAGCTGTACCATGCACTTTTGATGCAACGGTAACACAGAGACAGAATAGACTGTTTCAACATACAGGCAAAACTATGAAAACCCACTCTGTCACACAAGACCATTTACAGTTGTGCCCCAAATTTCCATAATCCAAACAACTTTGAAGCTTGCATATGAATTTTCCTCCAGAAAAGGGCATTGCTCATTTTTACATAGTAGTCATAATTCCCAGCCCATGCATATCAAAATATGCTGTAGTGAGTTTATTATCAGTAGTGTTACATTTCAAAGTGACCCATACTGTTCTCCAGGTCACAGCAGCAGCAACCCAATGTAATTCCACTTAAATTTTGCAGTGGTGCATAGATTTACCCTTGCAACTCCAAGAGAAGTGCATTGGACCCATCTTCCTTAAAAACTCTCAGACGTCTCAAAATAAAAACAAAAACTGAGCCAAAATTTCAAATTTCAAATTACAAAATCAAGACTTTCCAAACACAGAAAGACAAAAGGCCCTGATTACCAGAGCAGCTGATCATATAATCATAGAACAATTTAGGTGGGAAGGGACTTTAAAGCTCATCTAGTTCCAACCCCCCTGCCATGGGCAGGGACACCTCCCACTAGACCAGGTTGCTCCAAGCCCCATCCAACCTGGCCTTCAACACTGCCAGGGAGGGGGCAGCCACAGCTTCTCTGGGCAACCTGGGCCAGTGTCTCACCACCCTCACAGAAAATAATTTCTTCCTAATATCCAATCTAAATCTACCTTGTTTCAGGGTATTGTTTCAGCAGCTATTACCATTTATGACTTGGTAGTGCTTAGACTATGACCATCTAGACCATGGCCATATTGTAACACTCAGGAACACTTGCCATCAAAGAAGCCTCTAGTAGAAAACTTCGCAATCTGATTGCAGGAGGACATCTATTCTGCAAACCATTGGGCAATGGAAATAGACCACAAATAGTATAAAACAATCTATTTTCAACACCAGTGTGACAGAGTGGTGCCACATAGGTCTCTGTGGCTTAATCTAGCCCTTTTATTATGACCAGGCTATCCTGGCTCTCAAGTAACAGAAGACTACTCGATGTAGACATGCTCCAAGATGTTTTATTTAAACCTTTGCTCCTCAGTCATATTAGAGTCCAAACAGCTTCAGAATGTTGAAGTCTGTTTTATGTGGTGTGATCTTCAGGGTCAAGGATCTAAGAAGGTAGGACAGAGTGTAGCAGAAATAAATCCACTGTTATCTTAGTATTACTATCTGAAAGTCAAGGTGGAGCAATTATATTGCAACCAGAAGGTCCACACCAGTCAGAAAAAATACTAGAACTACAAAGTTATCACTAAGCTGCAAAACATCCTTCCTGCATGAGTAGAATCAATGGAGGATGTAGATATCTGACTTCTGTAATTATGAACATCCTTACTTACAGCAAACAGTCTCATATTTTGACCCTTTTTGGCTTTTTATTGGTCAACAGTTTAATAAAAATCTCCATTTGTCAAGTTACAGCACAAAGTATGTTTATTGAAAAGTTGGTGAACCTTTACCCCACTAGAACCTGACAAAGAAAAGCAAAGCAAGAGGGTGTCAACTTTCAATCTATTTTTTGTGTCACAAATTAATAACAAGATGAAATAAGCAGAGTCATGCAATTTGAGTAATTACTTACCAAAAGTTGCCTTACCAAGAGAGTTATGTGAACCACAAATAAAGCAGAGGTAATTTCAAAAAAAAAGGCTTTGTTACTGTGGAATTAAACTGAAGGTAATCAGGATCAAGAAGCAATAATATCTTTAAAAATCCATGCAGGCAAATAACATTAATTAAATTAAGTAGAATTTAAAGTCAGGGAATACTGAATGCAGAATCCAGAGTTGAAACAAGCACTGCTCTTGCACTCCTTTCCTGATAAACTCAGAAAGAAATAACATCCCTTTCCCTCCTTTACTCCACCTAGCCAGTACATGTCTCCCCATCTTCCTGCTGACTCACCCAGCAGCTGTACAGTCCTCACACCCTTGTATCACCCACTGTAACCAAAGTAGAAAGCTCATGGTCTTAGGGAAGATAATTTTGCAGTAAATTATCTCTCTGCTGCTTGTGCCCCAATTGCACTATTTCCTTCTCTGTTTTATTTTTAAAATGGAGCTGATGGCACTGTCCTGCCATGCACAGGATACAGAGATGGAGCTGTGAGGAGCCCAAACACTAAGAAAACAAGGGTCCTACAGAAGTCTACTAATGCTAAACCACATCCCCAGTGTTTTTACTCTCTTCATACAGTCAGATTACAGACAGGGGAAAGAACTGAACTACCAGCAATGGCAGCTATAGATACCATTTGGTGAAACAGGGGAGGTGGAATAGGGATAAGTAGTTGTTCTACATTTAGGGAGGGCTGTTTTAGGAGGGGAGCAGAGAGGTGACTGCTCTGACAGCCCAACTGCAGGCTCAGAGAAGACACTGTCTGAAGTACATCAAAAAAACCCCACCTCAGCAAAGAAAAACGAATAGGTGGAAATCATTTAAATAGAATTTGATTATTTAAAGCTAAACAAGAAATAATCCTTGAGAAAACTAAGATTTTGAGCTGATCCTGGTTAAGGTGGAGTGTATGGTTTTGGTTGAATATAAAAAAATCAGTATTAAATGATATGCAATTCACTCTCCTCTAAAGCATTGCTCCTTCATCCCTCTGGTATGAAAACAGCTCACTGTGAACTGAATTGCAACTAATCCCTTTGAAATTATTTTTTGCCATATACCTTTTATTACTGTTTTCCCATATAAACCATTGTTAAATAACAACAGGACCTTTTCATAACACTCAAAATAATTGGCTGTTTTGGATGATATTATCAAGACTGTTTAATGTGGCTGGGTGAGTGACTGTTATTCATGCTATTCGCTATTAGCCCCTTGACCTGGATCATTGCTGAAGCAAGTTTTATGAGCTTAATTGCATTTCCCCCCTCTTCCTGTGTAAATTAGTCTGTACAAATACAATTTCCTAGTTATTGTGCATCATCTTCTTCACAGACATCTTCTGCACAGTTAGGAAAGTCTATTCAAAACACAAACCAAACTGCAGCTGTATTTGCTAAAATGTATGAAGCTGAAAAATACACCAGTTAAAGCACACCAGCTATTGTCATTTTATTAAACGGGGGGAAAAAAATAGGCTTGTGTTGATTAAGATATTATACACGGCCAGAAAAGGCAAAAAATCCATGAGAGATGGTGGAGACAGAGACTGAGCTTTTACAGTATTGGAAATTACAAAGCTTCCTATGGGGGTCTATATTTGTTATAAGGTGGGTTGTTATCTTCAATCTAAAAGCGACCTTGATAAAGTATCTTTTGACACTTTTACTGCTCCTTTAAATGAAATATTCCCTATATCTTCAAGAATCAGCTTGAGTGGAATTGACTCGGTAGCTCAGCTTTAGAAAGACAGGGGAAACATTTTCTAATTTAAAAGAAATTTGAGAAAATAGTTCTATTCCCCTCTCTATTATCTAGCCATTCTGGAGCTTAGGTTTCTGAAACATCAACATGCACAGTTTGCTTTACAATCCTTCTGCAGAAATTAGCTGACACCCATCAATGTAGATAACAGAAAGCTGTGGCATTAACACTTGAGAGTGCATTAATCTTTCCCAAATTAAAATCTGCACCACAGCATTTAAGATTGAGGCCACCATGGTTCAGTGCTGTTTGACCGCCAATTTTGATAAAAGTGTTTTAAGAGAGGTGAGACTTAGATAAATTGCCCGTGGTTACACAACAGCAGCGAGGGTAAGTGTTTAGTCTATTGGCTGCCATCATAGCAGGGTGTCATGGGTGTTTGCATGTTTACATGAAGTACGAAACAGAGGAAAAAGCAATACATTACACTATATTTCTTGGAGGCAACATCAATACTATATTTCATCGGTGGGAGACAAATATACTTTCACATTTGAGTATGTGAAGATAAAGGCACCTTTGGTTGTAAAACAAATGAATATTCTTCCCCAGTTCCCTAGCTATGCACTTTCTCTTGAGTTTAAAAGCAATCTGCCTGTGCTGAACGGGTGAGTTAAGATTTAGAGATAACACCCACATGTAGTTCTTGATCCAGGTCTGTTATGAAATAAGCTTTCCATTCGACACATAGCAAGTAAAGTGTTTGCCACCTGGTGCATTTTGCATTTGCCTGAGTCCTGCTGACCTCAAAAGTGATGCAAAAAATGGACTTGGGTCTAAAATTTATCCCAAGTCTCTAAGGCGAATCACTGCTAACACAGAACATGCTGCTTCTCTGTTGACCCTGCTGCAAAGGTTTTGAAATTGGTATTCTCATGGTTTCAGAAAAACCTCCTGTTTATAAAAAAATCAGAAATCTTTGAATTAAAGACACTGTGGCCCCAGTGTTTTGCAACTATTATATCTCTGCTGGACATAACAAGAATGTGGGAACTCTCCAGAAATTTTAGTCAAAATTCATCTTCTAGGGAGCTACTGGAATTTTAAGATTGCCCCAAAATCTTAAGCTCTTATCACATTCATATTCAGTTTGAAAAACTTTTTCTATCCAATAGCTCAAATATCTCTGTAACAGTGTAAATTGCTAACAGAACTGTGACCAGATTTCATTTCCTGACCCCTGTAAGCTGTACTCTTAAGACTTGAGACTTGCTAGGATTTTCACCTATCTTACACAGTTTCCTTCCTTGTCTTAACGCAGTATAGTGAAGTCAAAGTATTAGAAATTAAAAGCAGATAATTCCCTGCTCCAAGTTACTCATCTAGCAATGAAATACATAGTAAGATATAATTAGTCTACTGTTTCAGTTCCTTTCAAAATTTGGAGAACAACTAAAAATTTTAATTCTTGTTTTATATCATTACCACTTATTACCACAGGCAGAAAGGCAAGGGCCCTTATCTCATATTACACCAGTAAAAATCCATACACATCTAAATTGAGGGAAGGAATATGGAATAACCATGTGACTTTACTAGGAGAAAGTGGATCTTTTTTTTTAAGCAAGAAATCAGTGCCTGGGGCAAACACTGTAAAGAGTGTTTTGCTTCTTCACAGTTTCCCATGTATCTGGCTTTTCTAGGAACTGAAGAAGTAGCAGGGACACTGGCCCGGCCAGAAGAGGACAGTACTGCCAAGAGATTGTCATAGGGATAAGGGAACCAGACTCCACTGTTGGTCTTTGCTGATGACTGAGAGATGATGTCTATGGCCAAAGCACCAAGCTACCAGGCAAAAGGCCAGGGACCGAGTCCCTTGTGTCAGGTAATTGCTGACTCGCCACTGACAATTAATTTTGCTGTCTCAGCATCAGGCCCTCTCACCTATGAAACTGATAGTGTTGCTTGCCAAACCCATAAAGGGGTTATGAAAAGTAAAAATCTATGAAGCATCTTGAGTGGAAACCATTGTGAATACATAAGACAAATGTAAACTGTGTGAAATAAGTTTTTCTAGGAGAAATCAAAGATTAGCTGAATCATCAAGAATGAAGATGACATCATCAGAGCTTTCACCTTGGAAAGGTTCTGCTTTCATCTGAAATCATCCTGTGCCAGTTTGCATGCTGCAAATCTGCCAGATTCTGTATTCAAACTCTTTCTTCACTATTCTTTACCATGTACTTTATTATAACATGTCAGACAAATCAAATGAGAGCAAGTTTGTGTATAAAAGCCTTTAAAAGCCAAGTAATCAAGTTGAGATAAGACATTCATGCCATGAATCGTATGATCGACTTCACCAATTGGCTGTACTACAGCAACAAGTAGGGTAGATGTAATAAAAATGCTACAAAAGATGCCTCAGCCTCAATGGTTCACAATGGCATAAGAAACCAGAAAAAAAAAAAGAGAGTAACAAATTAATGTAACAAATGTAAGAACCACAAGGTAACAATGAGAGATTTACAATCAGTTCTACATAAAACCTCAGCAGCATCCAGAAATGACACTTCCCATCATCTCAGGTTGGCAGCACACACTGCCACATGTTAGCTCCTTGTTTGTGCTGTTCATCAATTCCCACCTGACCAAAAGAAATGCAGCATAATTTGGCATAAAAGCCAGTTCCCAGCATAATATAAGCAGACCAGAAGGCAGCTCCTGAGCAACTTCAAGATCCTGCGTCAGGGTACATGGTGGGAGTCCACATTGCACTGATGGCAGTGAGGCTCACATCTAAATGACCTTCTGGCAGGCTCAGATCGGCGCAGAAGAAACTACCCCCTCCTCACTATGTTTCAATAGAAGTGGAGTTGAAAACGCTCATCCTTATCTCCTAGACACCCCACAGATTAAATCCTGAATTACTAGGAAGTCACCTAAAACTCTGGGATGAGGGCAATGGTCAGGAACTCTGCTCTTTGGGACATAGACACAAGTGTCAAAGCAGGTGACACGGAAGATAGAGACCTCTCCAAAGTTAGTGAAGGGCAGAAGAGTAAAATCCTGCAGGAGCTATGGACCTGTACAGAACTCACTACCACCTGCTTCAGGAGTCAATGGTACTTCTTTGGTCTTACTAGAGAATAAAAACTACTTGATCATTTGAAAAGCAAAATCATAAATAATGGGCTCCACTGCACACAACTTCAAGCTGAGGTGGGGACATGAGGGCAAATAAATCCTTTGTGATGTGGTGGGTCATGCTAGATAAGACATTATTGGAAGTTACTATGATAATAGGAAAGGGCAAAAGAAGAAGGGAAAGGGCAAAAGAAGAAGGGAAAGGGCAAAAGAAGAAGGGAAAGGGAAATATTTACCTTTTAGTTATAGCATAGCCAGAGATATTATATCTGCGGACAGCCTAGACTTTTCTGTATTTCTTAGGGCTTTTTTCACTTGAAAACCAAACTAAATTTAACTGAAAGGAACACATATTGCTTTCTATCTCTAGGGATCTTGTGGGAGCTGACAAGGGCTGCTAAAGCCAAGTGGTGATAATATGACTCCTAGAAATGGTTTGGTTCAATTTGGAGATTTGATTCTCAATATAAAAACACAGAGTAAAGCAGATGCTATCAGCCTGTGTTGATTAGACTGGCCAATGTGATATCAATTATTATATTTTTGATTTGAAGCCCACCTGCTGATCTGACTAATCTGTGCTATTAGGAGCCCATGCTTGAATAATTAGACAAACCAGATTGAACATTAAGCTGAACTGTCCCTCTGAAGAAGTGGAGGATAAGCCAGAGGGCACCAGACATTGCCTTAGGTGCAGAGAGGCAGCAGGATGCTCCACTAGTTCACAGGCAAGAACCATACAGAAATGGAAACCTGGCTGGTACAAGCATTCATCTGAATGAAGAGTGGTAATAAGATTGTTAACAGCTGTAATTGTAATTTATTATTTTACTAGAAATCCCAGCACATCTCTGTTATACCTCTGAGATTCCTCATCTGCAAGACAGAGCTCTGGCTGGGTCTGACACAGGGTGTGGGAATGAGAAGATGCAATTTGCATCTCCAGATGGATTCCATCTGGAATTCAGGAGGAGATTCCATCCTCCAGGAGGAAAACATACCCATCATGCAGGTCACTCCTGTAACATCTTAACCAGGTGGGACTGAACATACTGGGCAAGACACAATGAAATAATAGAGAATCAGGTCTGCTTATATGTCCAAATAAGAAATTACAGTTACGGATAAGAAATTGGGGTTGCAGTCTGAGAGGTGCTTCTGAGTACCCCCTGACAAAGCATATGAGTAAGAACTTAAGTTCTGTTGCTCATACAGTTGCAGAGTCTGCAGCCGCCCAGATATCTGGAGTGACCAGAGACACTGTAAATTGTCTTCATATCACTAATTTATCATTTTATTGTAATTCACAAAATGATAAACATATACCTTGAAGTCAAAAAAAGACTTGTCATCCCATCTAGGCCTGAAGCACACTGCTCCCTCTGAGCACCTAAGGATCCCTGTGTGAACATCTGAAGCTTAATTTTAGCTCAATCCAGTTACAAATAATGGTATTCACTGCAGCTGCAGAAAAGCAACCCACATGTTCCTGATGTATGGAGGGTTGGGATTCAGTTGTTAAATTCAAGCAGCAGCTAGGCTGTAAAGATTTGCAATTGCACAGAAAGCACTGATAAAGAACAGTTGATTTCTCTCATTATATAAAATGTGGATGCTCTTGTCTTGGCCGAAGAGGTAAGAGCATAAGATTTCCTGCTACTTACAGGTCGTTTGGCTGAAAAATACAGTCCCTTTGCAGTTCAGTCTATTGGCAATTAGATAACAAATATAGGACATGTAGATGGAGTCAAAAACATTGCTGTGCTTTACAGCCTGCTCGCACAATAACTCTCCAGCTGGCAATACAGAATACAAAAATTCCCAGATAAAAACCATAGAGCAGATTTGTAAAGTGGCAAAGCTGTGCTGATTTCAACAGAGCTATGTGGATTTACAGTGCCTGAGGATTCTGTCCCTTACTGGTGAGTTTTGAAGCTTCTATAATTAAGAAAACACAGTAAAAGCGACTTCTGCATGCAAGTCTTATGACCCATGAAATTTTTATGGCCCTTCCAAATCAGGCTTCATACTCCATGCAAGATTCATGCCAGAAACACAGGACTTCTTGGAGACACATGTGGAGACGGAACTGTGCAGAAAATGAGTGGGATATTGGGATCAGAGAATTCCCACGTGCAGAAAGACGTCTGAGAAAATTCTTTTGTGGCAAAGATTGATCAAGCACATTAATCAGGAAATTTAAATTAGTCTTGCTTAAACAGAGATGATGATTCCAAACATTTAGGTCAGCAATTTCCATTACTTGCCCTCAAAAAACCCCCACACACAATTCCAGTAATACACGTGAGAAACTGTGTGTGCTTGTGAGGCCAGCAGCTAAGATCTTACCACTCATCAGGGGAGCAAAGATAACCCCATGCTTGGCAGTGCCTGAGCAGCATGCATACCATGGCAACCCCCTCCATAAGGCTGGGCACAGCCAAAAGAGAACAGAAGCAAGAAGACACAGCCAAAATGATAAAGGGAAAGAGCAATAGGGAGGTCTTTTGGGGGAACAAACTGTTATGTATAGCAAAAGTATTTACCACCACCACTAACTGTGTAGTAGTTATCCTATAGGCACCACAAGCAGGTGGTGATGCTTCCTAGTCAGAGACACAGAAAAGTGTATTTTCCGTATGTTGCTAGTTCTACACTGGATCTGGAAGGAAGGAAAGGTGAAAAGTCAACAAACATGCTGAAGACACAAGAGGAGTTTTGGCTCATGCTAATCTCTGCTAATAAAGAGAATAAATGGACATCAATACAATTCTCCACATGCAGAATACAGGACAACATGGTAGAGTAGAAAAGTCACTGGATCTATAACATTGGATCTATAACACTGGGATGCCCCACGTCTATAGGAGGTGGGTGGTCACCATCCCTAACTCATACTTCTGCAGCCTTTATGAGACCAGGTTTTCTGGGTCTGTCTGGATGCGTTGTGGGTCTGATCAACAGCCAGTGACAAATAGTGTGGTTCTCCTCTTTTCATCAAATGGGCTCTAAAAGAGGCCACCTAACAGATGAATGTGATTATGCTCATGTTGTGTGTGCATTTTAAATAAAATTCTTAAGGTTGAAAAGTCGAGTAATCAAAACAGCAGTGCTGGAATTAGGACTGGCTGTAGAAAAAGAGTATGTGATCGTATATTTTCTCCTACTTTCTGCACAAGGGAACTGAACTAAAATAAGCCTTATTCTAGCACTTCTCTGCTTTTGCAAATGCATTTTTGTTTGTGCATGTGGTTTAAAATGACTTAATTCAACATTTGAATGCAAACATGGAGTTCCCCTAATCAAATCCCATCATCTACAGCCTCCTTTAAACCCTGACCAGCAGCACCCATGAGATATATCATGTGTTTTGGCTTGACTGTAAGGGAAAACACATGTGCAGCTCTAACAGGACAAACTCAGTGCATTGCACACTACTTTACGTGCTTGCTGACATTGCAAGTCACCCTCATGCATGACCATCTTGTGTTCCATGATAATTGCAACAAGGTTTTGCAAATCAATTAAAATCCACATTGTCTCTTCACTGTACACAAACAGCACAGAAATGCCATGTCATTTTTTTTCCAGCAATTCAACCCTTCAAGTTACATTTTTGTCATCCTCTACCTTTTACCTCAATGTTCACATTGACGTTGTCAAGCCAGGAAGCAGCAGTGACAGCCACATCTTGAATAGCCATCTTTCACTCTCAAATAATCTAGTTTGCAATGGGTATCTTTACCTGCTATTCTTCTATTTTCCATCTCATGAGCTGCCATGAAATTGACATTTAAAACTAATTGTACGGTAAAATCCCACAGATTCCAGAAACTGTGTCTGAGATTTGTGGCGAGGCAGTAGGACCAGATTCCCCCCGTATTAGTTTTCTGTCTGCTGCGTAACTGTGAATGAGTGCTAAAGGGGATTATTAGGCCCCAGTGGTGAGATAGAGTGCATATAAGTAATCTGCATTGCTTATCTCAAACAGGCAGTGGTCTGTCAGGACCTGTCTACATGCCCTCCATGCTTGTCCCTCGCCTTTATTGTCTTGCTGCTGCTATTGCTGCTGGTGGCTCTCCTCTGCTCTTATAAACAACCAATTACTGCCCCAAACAGATGTCTGTGGCTATGATCAAATAATTTAGTTGGAGTGAAGAGGCCTTAAACAGGTCAATTCCATTCAGTTAGACATGGTATCTGAGTGAAGGCGAAAGGAGGCACTGCAGGGTGACCTGAACTTGTGAGTTATTGAGAGTAGGTAAACTTAGGACAGCAGATAATGAATCAGTTTTCACCAGTTAACACTGTAAAAATACATAAAATGAAAACTGAAGAATGATTTAAAGACTTTGGCTACTGAAAATCAAATGGATTAATTAGCAGAAAAGTGAATTCCTTTACAAAGTATGACATTTCGTTTTATGCATTGGAATTAATAAAAGACAAATGTCTCCCTGTAATTAGCCATTAGTTTATAAAGCTAAAAAGCTATATATAGAATCAGCAGAGCAGTGGGTAGATTTGGTGGGATATTTTAAATTAATTCTGGTACTGATGAACTGCAATCTCCAGAAAGAATATTTGTGCTTTTGACAAAGTATGATATCCATTAAAATACTGTGCTAACTTCAGGGTTTACAGCTTCCCTGTTCAATAAATTTGTATTTAACTATCATCTTCCTCAGTCTGCAGGAGAAACAACACATATCAGGCAGATGCTCAGACATGAGAACAATTAATGTAGCTTTCAAAAAGAAAAAAAAAAACACAGAAAGAGAACAGCTTTAAATCTTTCCTGCCTATGCAACCACCAACCACCCTACATGCAATCATAAAAATACACGGTTGTTTGACGGGTAGTTGTGTTAAGCTATAACCATAACCAAAAACCATGACCAAAAGGCTGAAAGAGAGAATCCTTTTATTCTCTTCTCCTGATTCAAAAGTGCTTTAAACAGCAAGATTTTCTATTCTGCAATACTGTCATACAGCCACCCAAGCATAATGACCTGATCCACTATAAATTCACAGGGGATTGTGCCCCACCTGTGAATTTCCATAGAAGCAAGCAAAATTCCCTTGCAAGACTCAATCAATACCATTCACATCACGTGTAGCTCAGATATATAAATATTCATATGCCCAGGTAAGAATTAACTGGCAAAAGAGGGTTTCAAATACTAGAAAAATTTGAGACAGGTTCTCTCAATTTCCCAGAAATTTCTTAGACAACCCCACAACTAGGAAAAAGTCTGTGCCCAAAAAAACTTATGATCCTTAGGCTTTGGGTATGTTTTTAATGGAGAAAGACCTGGGGGTGTTGGTTGATGAGAAGCTCAACATGAGCCACCAGTGTGCAATTGTAGCTTGAAAAGCCAACAATATCCTCAGCTGTATCATAAGAAGCGTGACCAGGAGGTCAAGGGAAGGGATTCTCCCACTCTACTCCACTCTTGTGAGACCCCACCTGCAATAGTGTTCAGTTCTGAAGTCCCCAGCATAAGAGGGACATGGAGTTGGCCCACGGGAGGGCCACAAAGATGATCAGGGAGGTGAAGCACCTCTGCTATAAAGACAGGCTGAGAGAGTTGGGGTTTTTCAACCTGGAGAAGAGAAGGCTCCAGGGAGACCTTAGAGCACCTTCCAGTACCTGAAGGGGCTACAGAAAAGCTGGAGAGGGACTCGTGACAAGAGCATGGAGTGATAGGACAAGGGGAAATAGGTTCAAATCAAAGGAAGGTAAATGTAGATTGGATATTAGGAACAAGGTCTTTACTGTGAGGGTGGTGGGACACTGGAACAGGTCACCTAGAGAGATTGTGAGTGCCACCTCCCTGGAAATGTTCAAGGCCAGGCTGGATGGGGCTTTGAGCAACACAGTCTAGTGGGAGGTGTCCCTGCCTATGGGCAGGGAGTTGGACTTAAGGTCCCTTCCAACCCAAACCATTCTATGATTCTATATAGCCCTGTACAGCAGGCAGTAGATAAGCTGTCTAATATATAAGGAGCACTAGGAGGCAGTACATATAGCGGCAATGTGAGACCTCTCTGAACTGTCAACTGCCCTTTTACCTCAAAACAGCAATGAGTTCCATGGGTTTTTCACACACACAGAAGAGATAAGTACTGCAGTAATAGAAAGGTTTTCAGGAGAGCAGAAGCTGAAGTGGCAGCTGTAGATGCCCCTTCATGTGAGCTGAGATCAAAACCAGAGTTGAGCAACATGAGAGTGGGTGGTGACTGCAGAATATATGACATGAGAGAGACTGACATAATTTGTATGCAGACAGAATAGACAAAGATACAGATATATAGATGAAAATATAAGGAAATAGGAGGTAAGAGAGAGCTGAGAAGAGGACAAAAGGCAAATGGATCTTTGGAACTGATGAGAAGGCACTGGAGAAATATTACCAAGGCTGACCTCTACACTAAAGGTTGAGTTAGAATCATAGTATCATTTAGATTGGAAAAGACCTCTAAGATCATAGAGTTCAACGATTAACTTAACTCTGCTAACTTAGGTCTACCAAGCCCACTGTTAAACCATGTCCCTAAGTATCACATCTACACAACTTTTAACATGTCCAGGGATGGCGATTCAACCACTGCCCTGGGCAGCCTGTTTCAGTGCTTTACAACCTTTTCAGTAAAGAAGGTTTTCCTAATATCCAACCTAGATCTCCTCTGTTGTAACTTGAGGCCATTTCCTCTTGTTCCTTGGGAGAACAGTTCAACACCCACATCGCTACAATCTCTTTTCAGGAAGTTGTAGAGAGCAAGAAGGACTCCCCTCAGTCTACTTTTCTTCAGTCTATATAGCCCCACTTCTCTTAGCTGCTCCTCATGAGGTTTGTTTTCCAGACTCTTCACCAGCTCTATTACCCTTCTTTGGACATGCTCCAGCACCTCAATGTCCTGGGGCCCAGAACTGAACACAGTACTCGAAGTGTGGTCTCACAAATGCCAAGTACAGGGGGATGGCCACTTCCTTAGTCTTGCTGGCCATAATATTTCTGATACAAGTCAGGATGCCATTGGCCTTCTTGGCCACCTGGACACACTGTTGAGACACTTAGGGATGCTAAAGACACAGTTAGGGACACTAAGGAAAATATTCTATGGGTCTTACCAAGAACAAACTTAGAACAGATTTAAAACTTCAACAGATGAGAGAGGGAGTGCAGTTTACTGGCAGGGAGATAAGCCACAGGGGAAAGGAAGAACTTTACCTGAAGTCATGGTCAAATTTACTGTCAGTTCTGTGTTGGATCATACCTCTTAGCTTTAGGTATCTGAAAAGGGAAACTGCCTAGTAGCTTCAGCACATATGTGATCCCAGTGCAAATTTCAAAATCAGAAAACCAGAGTAAGTTCCTTACCATGTAGCTCACCCTGTGCTGTATGCTGCTACAGCAATTCTGCTAGCATCTGCTGGCTGCATGAAAAGGTTTGTCTTGAAAAGCTTACATCCATATACATAGATACATCAGACATACCCACACAAATAGCCAACACCCCAGTTCACCCCCCAGTTTTCATAGAATAAGCCCTGATGATCCATGAAATGTACATACAGTTTTACAGACTGTCAACACATCCTGCACTTTGTACTTGCTTATCTCTGCTCTATACATTTAAGACTTAATCTTTCCTTAGAAATCAATTTCTCCCAAACTACTAATTGCAGCCACTTCTCCATCAGCTAATCGTGACTCTTATAAGGGGACACCTCCTTCACAGTACGTGCAGTCCAAAATCGTGTCAACATCCGTCCTTCCTCCATGCTATCACATTGAAAAGAAGCTTAATTATTCTACTTCTCTTCTTAGATACAGCCTTCCTACATTGACAGCTTCTGAGGTGTGGGTTGGTCACAGAAATAGAATACATCACAAAATAGAACAGATCAAACAGAAATAGTGTAAATAGTGGCCAGATCATGGAAAACCTGAAGAAGTATGATCCTAGTCCACATTCTTCCACATTCATTGACACTCTGGTTGGAAAACCTGAAAGTATGAAATATTCAGTCTTAAAACCTGGGATGAAATTAGAGACCTAAAATGCAATCTTTAAACCCATTTTAGGGTTTTTGTTATTACCTGCCCTTTCTAAATCCACTTGTGCTGCTTCCCATCCTCACTATCAACAGTGGCTCTTAGGAGTCGTGGGCGGTCTGCAAATTCAGTTAAGTGTGCATGGTAAAGATGATCCAGTTGAGTTGCTGCACTCCATTTTGGATAACTAATCAAACAGTAAACTAATACATTGTCAGAAAGATAAACTATTACTAAGATACTTTGACTCAACTGTTTAAACCCATCTTGTAACAGCGAGCCACTCAGAAAGGTCCTGTACCTGCTGAGTTTTCCCTTGTGCTGGGACAACGCTGAAGCTCTCAGCTCAGAAACACGTCTCCTGTAGCCTTCTGGCCAAACCCACATTTAAGAAAGCACCATCAGCAGAACAACATATTCTTTACACAATGAAACACATGCTTGGTGCTGTATTGTGTTAACCTTTTTGGCTGAAACTTCTTTGCTTTAAATACTTAGGGTCTCTATTATTCACACAAGTAGTCAATGAGACACAGATTTGGTGGCACAGAGGATGACTCAAATAACTAAAAACACACAACACCTCTTGAAGTTCAAAAAGCTTCAACTGAAGCAGAACAAGAACCAGGAAAACCTTTCCTAGTGCCACAATTTAAAGGAAAATAAAGAAAAAACTTAAGTGTGAAGTCTGTTGCTGAGCTGTTGCACAGACCTTGAGTCAACTTCTGCCATGCCTTTTGCACAGAAGGCTGCAAATGATGCTGACAGCTGAATTGCTTGTCCCTGGGCTCTCTTTAAAGCCCTCCTGCAGAATCCTCAACAAGCACAGGGCTCTCACAGATCACAGCTAAATTACAGCTCCATTTCAATGACTTGCAGCTCCATTGTTTTTTCATACCAACAACAAAGTGCATCTAGATGTTGCCTGGCCAAGGTGTTTGAAAGACCAATTCTGTCTTCAACACCTGTTTCCAGCTTTGCTCACCTCCATGTTAAAACACTGACTTTTATACAACCAGTCCCTGATTTTACCCAGCTGCCAGATTGCTCTTGGGTCTCTCAAGTACAGTTTTACAAGATTGATGCCAACAAGAATATGGGCTAATTTTTCTTTAAGGCACAAGTGAGAGCTGAGACACAGTTCACATAAAGCCCTGCAATTTGGCTGTTTGGGCACTTCTGGTCAAAAATATCACATATTCACTAAAAAGTATTTAAGCAAGAGAATACCCATGGGGAAAAACTAAATTTGAATGAAACAACTCATGCCAAGGCACACAGAAGAGACCAACTCTGAGGCACAGGCTCCAAGAAAGTAAAAGCAGCAGATAGCATAAGCAGAACAAACTGATTTCTGCTCTTACCAAGACCACCATAAATCTATCTTGGGGTGAGTCCAGAATGGGTGGGAAGAGATCCCAGGCAAGTAACGCTTGCTCATCCCTGGGGATTTTCCAGTTTAACACCCAAGTAGGTGTATTCTCAACCCAGATGTCATTATAAACACTCATTGTACCACTGGGTACATGGGTTAGCTGCTGTTTATGCTGAATAACTAATTAACTTTAGCTTCAGTCCAAAGGAGGTAGAAACCATTCAACATGCATTTAGCAGTGATAAAAATTAATCTGTAAGAGAACAGATGTGACCCCTGGGTTGTTTGGGATATTCCTAAAATATTAAACAATCCTTTTCATGATATAAATAACAGGAGTGTAACTGAATTAATATTGACTAATAGTAATTGCTCCTTGTTCCTCAAGTCTGCCTTTTATTAGTGGGAGGAGTGGTGGAGGTTATTGCCTCTTAAAAAAAAAAAAATCCTGAGGCCCTGAAGCACCTTTTCTGCCTTATTATTATTGTAATAATGAGGGCAACTGATTTGATCTCGCCTTACACAATACTGCAGCACAGCAATGGCTAAATAAACAGCCAAAGTCCTTTTGTCCCTATGGGCTGTTTCTCAGTAATTAAAATCAATAGGATCTTTCTCGGAGGATCTCTTTAACCTCATAGAGCTACACTGTTCTGAGCAGGCAATGTAAAACAAAATGAACTTGCAGTCCTTGTTGAGAAAAAAAATATACAAGCAACACATTATTTTTTTAGGATAATATTGGTTTTGGAGAGGGGTCATGGAAGAGGTTCTATTTAAACATTTAAGCCTTTTTAATTCTTTCCTCTTCCCTCCTCCCCACCTTCTTAAAAAAAAAAAAAATACTTTGCAGCATCCTCTATTCCCAGAGGTCATGTGAACTGAAATAGTCCATTGATCTTCCTTCTTTCGGAAAAGGAATAGGCAACAGAGGGAAAATAAACATCACCCACTTGAGACTTGTGACAACTCAGAACTTCTCTGCGTAAGGTGCTGTACATTTAAAGATCAGGAGGAAAATAAGTAAAGGTCCCCAGGGTTTCACTGTTGCTGGTACGTGCAATTGCAAGGCTACAAGGACAGTGTAAGCTACAGAGGCTCACATCCCTGGGCTGTGCACCTAGCCCATGGCAGTATCACTGGCTCTGCTCCCAGGGGTTATGGTGGTGATGACCAGCACATCTCATGCAGCAGCCAGGGAGAAAAGGATTTACATCACATGTCAGGAATCTCAAATCCTGAGTTACTAATCATGGCCGGGTGAAGCAATTAGGCCACATGGCAGATGGCAAGAGAGGACCCTATCCTGGTCAATACAAGCAAGAGCATCTTGTCTTGGAAAACACGATACTGCTGAGCACTACTTCTTAACACTTCTCCAGGACAAATCTGCTTGGTGATCCCTTGCCCAGGCACACAGCAAGGTGAGCTGAGCTCCTGGCTGACCCAGTGGCAGCTTCTCCTTTCTAGCTGTTCCCAGGTGACTTCATGACCCAGGAGCTGCTCTGTACTCATGTTGGGACATGAAAGCACTTGAGCAAATCCTGGATCTAAGCCAACAGGCATTATCACCAGCAAACAGCAGGAGGGAATCCATCCCCATTAGCTGCCTTTCAGTCCTGACAAACTGCCACCAGAAGCAACAAAAGTCCAAACACCCATGCAAGGAAGCAGTGTTTAAAATGAGAGGGATTTTAGATGGAGGCAATTATACTTGGTTAGACAGACACTCAGGAATGGGTGGGGAGAGGCAATCTTATGCTCCGGTGGTTTTACAAGGTGTTTCCAAAGGTACAAAATCAATATAGCAAGTGCTGAAACAGGGAAACTTAAGCATGAAGCTGTTCTCACTGGTATCTCTGCTCCAAGACCCAGTTTGACCTGTTGACAGCTGTCGTACATGGTACAGCCACATACAAACAAATAGGAAAGCCTTCAGTACTTGGATGTAATGAAAGGAAAATCCCTTTTCTTGGCATTTTAGCAAAACAACTGTCAGGGTTTTGACCAATAGAAGGCCCTGTTTGGGCAAAATGAAGACCTGAGGCATATCTTACACATATCACCCTATATTACATGTATCATCTAGGCACTCCCAGGATTTGCCACTTATGGCTAATGGATGCTGCTTCCAACTACTCACGGGTCTGGCAAACTTTAATCCTATGAGCTTGAAAGTTTACTTCTCAGGTTTGTGTCTCCAGTAAGTCTACTCTAGAAAGTTTCAGCCCAAATAGATCAGCTGTTTCCAAGAAGAAATAAAGAAGTCAAAAATATAAGACATTGTTTAACTCCTATCACAAGCTGGAAAATCCTCCCTCTGAACAGCAGTATCACTTTCACCTGATGGGCAGCAACTTGCTATTTGCAGGTGAGGTGGGGAAAAGGAGCCATAACCATGGAGATTTGTCAAGTTAAGAGCAATGAAAAAACCAAACAAAACCCTGTGTTATCTGCTCAGTCAAGGTTTCCTTAGATTCTGGCTCTTGAGTAAGTAATAATACTTATAAGAGAGATCCTCCCCACAACTAGTCAACTTGCAGACAGGGTTGGGAGAGACTTAAAGCCCTGAAACCAGCTGGAACAGAGGCACCAGCATGAGAGAGAGCAGAGAGGAGATGGATGAGGTGGGTTTGAGTTCTCTGTGTCAAAAGCAGAGGCAGTTGTCTGCAGGAACACAGCTCCCAGGTCATGTCACGGCTGTGAGATGCTCAGTGGTGAGGTAAGGGTGCATTTTTTTCCCAAATCCAGGCATATATCAATGGTTGGCCTTGAGATGCCCTACTGAACTGCAGAAAATTAGGGCTTGAGAGCACCATGTGAAGTCATCAGATCTGTCCTTCTCTCCAAAAGCAGGGTCAGCTACAGCTGCATTATTCCTGACAGATAGCTGTCTGACTTCTTAAACAATTCAAACACCAGAGACCCCAATAATGTCCCAGCCAGCACACTCTAGCACTTCACCACCTTTACTCTTAAAAAGTTTTCCTAATTTGCCACATTAGATGTATTTTGAGCCTATGAACAAAACAGTAGCTAATTTCCTCATCTTCTGCAACAAGAGATGTGTAATATTTGAAGACTGCACTAACATTATTTAACCCAAAGTAAAGAATGAAATGCTCTCCAAATATTAAATACATACATATATTTTTTTATAATTTTATTAGTGTGCTTCTGTTCTCCCACTAATTGGTCGATCTCTTTCTTGGACTGAAGTGCCCAGCTTGTAGCCCATACTCCAATGAAGCATTTATATGCATGTGAAGAGCTGCTTCTCCCTACTGACAATAGGCTTTGAAAGGCTGCTCTTCTCAACTTTTGTGCATTGCTGACCATCTTCAGCCCTCAGGAAAGTGAAGACCACCTTTCACTAAGGCACATCAGTTCCCAGTCGATGAGGAATGCAGAGGTTTGCTTGCTCCCTTAAATTTCTACAAATTTAACTTTTGACAGGATCAGGACCCAAAAGTTGGTCTCAAGTGAAAGCGATAAGCAGCAAATCATCAACACAATTATATTTTTTTCAAACAGCCTATTAAAAAAGGCCTCTTTCCTCTGATTTCTATTACTTTGTTTATTCCTACTACTGTAGATTATATTACAATTTCATAAAACGTGTTACTCTTGAAGTATTTTAGGGCACATCTGTGGAAAAGGTGCTTAAATGGTTCAAAATTCTTTCCTTGAAAACAAGTTTGTGTATATGCATTTTCACTATTCAGTGCTAAAACTTCTGCCAATGGAATGTTTTTGTGACCATAATATCGAATTCTTCACCTTTTGGCTACACAGACAGGAAACATTTTACATATTTAAAATCAAATAATCACATACAAAAGAGATTATGTAAAAGCTGATTAAAGGTAATGGAACTCTTGTAAATAAAATTGCATCCTACTTAACTTCATACATGTCATAGACATTATTATATGTTAAATGCAGAGAAAGCTCATGTTGCTGGTTCCAGTCTAGGGAAACTCTTTTATTAGCTTGAGAGCAGAGGTGTGCTGGATTCCAGCTTCTTTTCCATATAAAGGAATTAATTGATTGTGTTCATACTGTGCTGTGCTCTGGTTTGTGGTTCTCAGTTTGAAGACATCAAGCTGTGATGAATGCAACAGCTGGGTGTTGGGTATGAGAAACCACCAGGGGTTTCAGCCAAGCGTGTGGGGTTTGACAGGAATTTGGTTTGGTTTTGGGGGTGGTGTGGGGGTTTTTTTTAAATAATCTGCTAATTAACTACTTGGAGCTAAACATACATGGATGAACTTTGTTCTAGGTAATAGCTCTCAGGTGGACCACCCTACCCTTTCCCTTCAGCTCATATATTCATCTTCTGAAAAACAAGGGGACTATCGTCTCTCCAGATGTCATCAGATTGTGGTGTTGCACAGAGGGCAAGATGAGTTTGGGAGCAGGATTTATAGGTCCTTTTCTAAGATGTGAGTTTTTGGAGCTGTGTGGCTATTTCATACTCTAAGGCTTTCATTTCATCTAGGGACTCTCACACCTGAAGTCTGAATATCAGGCAGCTGTTCTTTCTGATCTTTTTTTATCCCTCTGTGTCTATATGCATTCTCTGAACTGAAGAAAAGTGTCAGTGTTAAATGTGACTGGCAGCTTTGTATTATCCAGTCTGCAATTACAGCAATTGCATCTCTTAAGATTAATCAGTTGATTGCGTGTTTTAAATAAGCAAATTATTTCCTGAGCTCTGTGGCAGCCATGAAGTCTGCTCTTTGCAGGAGTGCTGAAGCAGTGTTCCAACCACCCCACCAAGAAACTAAAACCCAGTGATCACTCCCTGATAACCCACCACGCTACAAGCTCTATAATGACCATAATAAAACATGCACAGTCAGCCCCCAAAACAGTACAACTGTAACTCCCTATCCCGCACAGATATTCAGATACCTACAGATATTCAGATATGTGCAGCATTCTGCATCTTGTGCATGAGCTCCCATGAAGGGCTGGCAGTATCAGACCTTCAGAGGAGACGAGACCAAAAAAATAAAAAAGAAAAAAGAAAACTCAGACTATTTGCTTGTGTTACTTCACTGCAAACCCAGAATTACTTCACTGCAAACCCAGAATTACACCACAGAGAACAAGGTAGATTCAAATTGCTATCAAGTCAGAACTCTGTATGATTCTGAACCAGCAGCAGCATTTTACACCTACTGCTAAAAAAAAAGTGCAAATAGCCACGCAAGGCAGGGCTTCAGGCTTTGGAAGAATTCTTCATGATTTACAACAGTGCAAGTGAGGACTGAGCCTGCTAAGCAGAGTTACAGACTCTGCACTGAGCCATCTCCATATCTGCCTACCTCTGAACTTGATATACCCCCAAGGACAGCATTAGCTCTGTAGATATATGAACTCACAGGGATTTTATGAAGTTAATATCCTCCATTCCTTGTTCAACCTTGTCTCGTTGTGTTTAAACAATACTTCTCCTTCCAAATTACCAGTAAACTGGTAACACTTTGATTTTCAACCTGAATTTGTGCAGGACAAGAAATTTCACCCAACAGAGCCTCTCTCCTTAAGCTGCCTTCACAACCTCTCATGCCTTTTCAGACTTAATTTTCTACAGGCTGCTTGCCCACTCAAGAGGAGAAACTTGAATGCTCTCAGGCTGCAGAGCTGGTGCCTGAAAAAAGATGTCAGGATCGTTCACCGCAGCCCCTGGATGCCAGCTTAACTGCTAGTGGCTGCTTTTAGCACGTCAATGTGAATTACTTGACTGGCGAAACTAAGCAGCAATTAAACACCTCACCACTAAGAGGAAATGAGAAATTTACTGTTTGGTCTTCAGATAAGCTAGAGCCTCCTGTGAGCTACTGTTATAAAACCCCAGGGAGGACCGGTTACAGTCAGAACAGTCTCAGTCTGTGGCCAAAAGGGGAAATATTTCTAGTGAAACAGAAATCAATTTTTATAATTTTCCCCTTGTGGTTTTTTTCTTGAGTGCTGATAGCAAAGGCCATGAGAAGGGAAAGGTGTTGAGGTTTAACTGAGATTGCACCTGGAAGCAGCTGGGTTGTACTGCTCAGTTTTAGTTAAGAACACAGGGGATGGATAAGCACGCCAAGCAAAGCCCTCTCCATTTCAGCAGTCACCTTAATATAGAAAAACAAGTGAAACTCCACTTGCGCAACAAGAAGGAAAGAGAGAAATAGCCCTCTTCAGAAGTATCAAACATTCCAGCAGCAGCACACTTCAGTTCAAACAGACCCCAAATCTATTCTTCAGCATCATTGAGGATTGATGTTGCAGGACTCCTTTTTCAGACCAGGAAAGATGCCCACATTGAAGCTTGGCTGGGTGGCACAGCATGCAGCAAATGCCTGCTCTCCCAATTATTTCCAGATCTGCCTGTAATCACACTCACGAAATCAAGAACTAGTAAGGAAAAGTGTTCCATGATTTCCTGTTAGTCCTCATCCATCTGCCTACCAACATCTAGGATCTCAGTGAAGACACTACTATATCGCACTAAGTGTCAACAACTGCTTGATATTATCTCACTTTCTCCTTCTTCCTTTCCGAGTCGTTTCTCTCACTGCTTTGATCCAAATTCTGCTAATCTCAACATAATTCCAGCCCAGCTACACACCAGGGAAAGGAGAAGGGACAGCCAGGGGATAACTGGTGTCAACTTGTACACCACGGCATGTCCCATGTCATAGTGATACTGACCTAGGTCTTTAACTGGCTGTTGTCATAAGTGTGCTCTTCCAATGTGTCCTCTCTCCAAAGGCCATTCAAGTGTTTTTGACAGACTTTTCCATAGACTACTGTTTATAAACTGTGCATCTCCTTCAATCCATTCCCAAGAGAACAACCTTCAGTATCCATTGCGGTTAAGTGCTGCATGATCATGGGATTCTTTCTTTCCATAGTGATCCCATCAATCTGACTCCTTTTGGGCAGGGTCACTTGTGCACGTACTGTCCAGCCTAGGAGGGGTTAACACAACCTTGATTTATGTGTGGATGGTCCATATATGTCCAGTCCACCAGCACCTACCTGACACCTGGACAGATGGCAGTTGCTGGGAAGTGCTGAAATCACACAGCTATAACAGAGTAGTAAGTTTTACAGAATCATAGAATCACACAGTGGTTTGGGTTGGAAGAGACATTAAAGATCACCTAATTCCAATCCCCCTGCCATGGGCAGGGACACCTCCCACTAGACCAGGTTGCTCCAAGCCCCATCCAACCTGGCCTTCAACACTGCCAGGGAGGGGGCAGCCACAGCTTCTCTGGGCAACCTGTGCCAGTGTCTCACCATCCTCACAGGAAAGAATTTCTTCCTAATATCCAATCTAAATTTACCCTCTTTTAGCTTAAAACTGTTCCCCTTGTCCTATCACCCCATGCCCTTCTAAGAAGTCCCTCCCCAGCTTTTCTGTAGCCCCTTCAGGTACTGAAAGGCTTCTCTAAGGTCTCCCCAGAGCCTTCTCCAGGCATTATTTGTCTCCAGACATTACGTGTCAGGAATTTAATTTGTGATGTTTCTCTACCTGCCATTCACATACACACACTTTTCATGTACTTTATGTGATTTCAAAGGCTGTCAGACAAGAAAATTAATTAGTCAATAAGTAGTCCTCACAGTCACTGATGAATTTTAAGCCTTGGAGAGTATCCTGGTTTTAACAGCAGTGCACATTCTTCTCTAAGTCTTGATTGGTGATACTTGCTCCATGTTTTAGGTAACTAGTGATAAGAACAGGCTGAAGTCTATGCTTCATTTTGCCACCCTACCTCTTTGATATGGGCCTCCAATTCTGTGCTAAGGAAAGGGGTGAGTATTTATATTTCCGTAACAAAAATCCGCATGTAGCTAAACAGTCAGAGACTAGTTCCACAAAGCAAGTCAGATTCACCCCCACAACACTAAACCAGCGCCAAACAGATATAAATAGGTGCTTTGTGACATGAGTTATCTATTTGTTAACTTGAGCACAGTGCCTGGAAGAGGTTGCCAGCTGCATAGGGAGATCCTTTGGGAGAGGTGATTTTACAGTCAAGGTGGTAGATCCAGTAACCACAAAAATCCGCATGTAGCTTCACACAGCACATGCATTGATCCGAGAGAGCTGTCAGGCTTCCCACAGCTGGGATCCAGAGATCTTGATTTGGCATGTGTTGATTCAATTGGATAACCAGATAAAAACGGGGGGGGGGGGGGCGAGGGGGTTGTCATTTTTTCTTCACATCAGATCACACAGCTGCAGATGAAATGGCAAGAACACGTGGCTGGAGATGACAGACAGCAGCAGCTCATAGTTTGCTCAGGTTAGCTGCTACATGAAGCCACATGAGTTCCCTTTGGCTTCTAAGCCTGTCATGGGTGGGAGACAAGCACTTGGACTTCCCACCTTCCATGCGCAGCCATGCAAGTACAATCTGTTTGATTTGCAAACAGAGCTAAAGGGAATCCAACAGTCGGCTCCCCACACACAAAATGAGAAAATTTTCTTTTTCCCATTCTTTGCATAATTTAGAAATTAAACTGGAAGTTCTTCAGGTCAGTAACAGCTCTTAAATTGGGTTTGTACAGTGGCTGGCATAAGAGGACCTCATCTCATTTGCTCATACCAATATCAAATAACACCTGGAGCCAGCTCAAAAAGCTAATGCTACCACTCAAAACCAGAGTTACATTGAAGAAATGGACCACGACAGCTAATGCATTTCTGGGTAATTTTGAACCAATCCTGCACGGAACTGTAAATTCTTGGTCTGACAGTCCAAAAATATGATAGATAGTTCTGCATTTATTAAATATTTTACATTCCTTCATGTTTTTAAGCAAGTGACTTCACTGTGACAAGCAGGTGAGCAATTTCAAGAAAATTGCTCAAGCATCCAAATCCTTCACTAAGTAGGTTCTTAATTTTCATGCACATTAACATCAGTTCCTTGATTTTACACAAGCTGTGCAGGAAACAGAAAGACATCAGGAAATATGAGTTACTGCAGCCTACCTCCAACATCTACAACATAAATGCTACCATGTGAGACAGTGACAGCCTCTCTGCATTGCCAGCATATATTTCTCTCTATTTTGGAGGCTTGGTGCATCTGAACTATTTTAGACAGCTATTTTTAGGACAGTTCAAGTCTTACAAGTCCCTGTTTTTCTCCCCCCTAACTGAAGACAAAGCCTAGGGTGACAAGACCAGATGTCCCTGTATCCTTTTCAACAAAAAGAATTCTGTTCCATGTATTCAAATACAACGGCCTGAATTTTAAATTACACACACAAAATATCCTCAGAAAACAATAAGTAGTTACAAATTATACCATGTAGCCCAAAAAGTCAGCCAGCCATGAAGCAAAGACAACCTTCCCTCTACAAATAAAAGGGCTGACCTTTTCCACAGCAAGATATAATGCACCATCAATGTTCAGTATCTCAAAGTAATTTCTGAGCTTCAATAACAGAGTACTTGGACCTTAAGCCCAATCTCTAGAAACACTCAAAAACCCAAATTCCCATTCACCAAGTTCTCAGCACTTCACTAGACCAGCAACAGAAGTGACTTTTCCAATGATGTGACTGGCCATCATGGTTTTTCTTCATTGAAGGCACCAAGTCCTTGTTGCTCTATAACAACAGAATATCTAGGTTCAAATCCTAGCTGAATTCCTGACCTTATTCAGCTCAGGCCATTTGTACCTTTGCAGTGAAAAATCTGTTTGAGGGGCAAAAATATGAGCATCAATGAAAACCGATTCTGCATCTAAATGTGTTTTCCTTGATTGGAAAAGATGTTCACGTCCCATAAGCACTGCTTCTGCTTTCCTGCAGTATCAGTGATCTCACCTATCTATGTTTAGCTCTCCACGGCTTGGCCAATACACCAGAGTTAAATGTTCTGCATGGGAAAATCCACTTTTGCACATACTGCTGGTAACTCATTTGTGCAGTAAAAAAAGGCTTCAGTGTCCTATTGGCTAAAAAACCCCCTGGTTTTCATTCCACATTCTGGTAGCAGACTATTTGGTGACCAAGCCCACAGCAGCACCACCAGCTAGTCTAGGAACAGCTCTGCACATGCTTGACTGCAACCCATTGGCATTATACCAATATTTTCCCAGTCTAAGACATTCCTGGAATTCAGGACTAAGGCTTTGTCAGGTACATTTGAGAGGAAGCCACAAACCGATCACTGCTGTGTTCCTAAAACCCTTGAGCCAGAAGTTCCATCAGTGCCAAACCCATAGATTAACAGCTAAAATCAGTGAAGGTTCTCTCTTTCTCCTCATGTTGCATCAGTTCACGTGATATCTATGATTTATCTCTTTTAGCCATTCTTTCCATCCCCTGTTCAGCATCTTCCCTGAAATTAAATAAATAAAATACAACCATGCTGTGTCCACGTCTGCTCCCCACCCTGCATCACACCTGGATAGGCATCCCCTGGGATAAATGCTCTGAAGTTGGTGAGATATTTTTTTTCCCCACCTCTGTGCCCAGGAATTTGGAGAAAATGGAAGAACAGACTTACAGCCCAGCACGTTCACACAGCCAGACCTTTTCCAATATATTCCAAGATGGGAGGATGCCTCTTCTCCCCCCTCTCAGCGAGGCAGCCAGCCTGGAAAGAAGGAGTATGAAAAACTCAACTCCTGATTTAAAATCATTTCAGGCCGAGGTTTTGCCATAGCAATCGCAGCTGTGACATGCCCACCACTCTAACCATGGTGAATGAATCTGGCCACGAATCGTTAAGCTCCCCAAGCATCCAGCGCTCTCAGCCTGCTACTAATCACTCAGAAATCTGGCTCTCCGGACTGTTTGTCATAAGAAATTGCTCCAATTCAAAAAGATGATCTGGAAGTTTAATATTAATCAAAACAGGGCATGTACCAGCAGAGATGCAGTTTAAACGTAAGTGCAAGATAAAAGAAAATAATTGCATTCTCCAAATTCCATATTGACATGAGAAAAATGCCTCACTGGTGTCAAGGCAAAGCAGAGGCATTAACAAGCCACCTCTTCCCAGCCCCAGTGGGGCTGGAGCACATGCAGCAGTGGAGTTTGCTGTATTTTTTCTATCCAAGAGCGTTGCTGGTCCAGCCAGAGCACAAGAAAACTGCAGCCAGCAGCTGCAAAACTGCCCGGTCCAGGGTACCTTACCCGACTGCAAATATGAGATTTGTCAGTCTGAGTTGTTATCTAAGCTGCAGTGAGAAATGGGAATTTTGGGGACATAATTCCTCTCATCCTGAGGCAGCTGTCTAGAACCAGTTAAGTGAAACACCTTCAGAGTCAGGAGATAGGGATGACACCCAGCCATGGGGCTAGAGGCAGGAGCGGAGCAGTAACAGCACTGTGCTGCTCATCAGGGCTGAGATGAGAAGCAGTGTCTTTAATTTTCAGCCTAGCAATATCTGAGCAGCTCCCTTCTTTAGAAGCTCAACGCCCATTTCCAGACAAACCTGCTCAGCCTATCTCTAGTTAATTAAGTTCTACTTTAAAACCAGTAGCAGTGTTGCTGGGCCCTGCAATTGTCCTCCAATGTCAAAAGAATGATACATGTGTTAATATCCTGCACGTTTTAGGCTCCGAGAAGCAAACTGACCCTGTGGAACAGTCATTAGTTGTTTTTTAATTAACTGCTTCACATTTTCTCCCCAGATCTTGCAACAACTTGCAGAAACAGCGAAGCAAAGTGCCCAGCAATAAACAGCAGCAGTTGTGCTCATATGCCAGAACAACTTTTGCTCTCACGGATGTTTGTCACGAGGCTGTCTTCCTGTTACCAGTACCAAATCTACATCAAATGGAGTTTTTAAAACAATGTAATGAGAGTACTCACCATTAAATTCCCATCTTCATTAGTATCTCATTTAACTGCTGAATTTATATCCCCAAGCATCTTTAATTTATTGATTGTTTCTAGGAGGGTTTTTCTCCTGCGTTATTTTTCTTTCTATTTAGCATCAATTAGTGGAATCTGGGCAATGATTTGTATTCAAGTTTTGACATAGCAGATTACGGCTGTTTAAATTATTTTACTAAGCTACCGCCTGTGATCTTATAGACGAAATATCAAAACTCAATTCTCCACTGAGACACCCACGTCTAAAGGCACACAAGCCCACTGAGCATGAAACTCAGACCCTGATCTTCCTCTCCTGCCCTGGGCTTCGGATGGAGCTGATCAGGCAGCAGCAGTCACAGGAGGCCAGGCCTTGCCTCCCAAATACCACTCTGAGCATCACTCACGATAGCACATGCTAAGGTCAGCAACCTCTTCCCATGACCCAATCCAAGGCACATGCACTACAGTGTGATGTGTGCTATTGCATACATCTGGGATGAAGACGCTAGAAAGACCCTGGAAAAAGACTGCAGATTCCTACTGCACACCATTTAATGTCTAATAGGCAAAATATGTGAAAGAAAAGATGCACGGAGAAAGGATATTACTTTGGGGGTCCAGACCCCCACCAGTGCCAGGAACGGCGATCAGGAGAACACCTGCAGCATGCATTCCCTCCTCAAGCTCACAGTGCAGCTCACCTTGCTCCTGCTGCAGGACTATGTCTGCTCAGAAAGGCAGGAGGAGGACTGCCATCAGCTTCACAGCAAACAGGATCAGGCCACAGAAAAAACTCTAAAGATCTCTACAAGCATCTGGGTAATTACAATAACAACCAAGACCTCGTCTAGTCACAGCCCTATGAAATGCTTCAAAGTAGGCAACCAAAACACAATAGAATTTCCTCTTTTCTCCAGGAACTAAATAGGAAATGTAGAAATTCCCTGTAAGGACATTGCATTTTGGAAACAAGACATAAAAAGCCTGGGAAGATATTAAGTAATACCTTCTTACAACTGAGCTAATTCCCCACAACTCAGGGACAACCAGCTCCTCAGTTAGCTCACTGTTACTCTTCCAGCAGCACTCTGTATGGGCCAAATCTTGGTGAAAGGCCTTATCACATAGCTAAGCTTAAGTGCCCCTGCTTGCACAGTCTTCTTTTTCTCCTGGGGTAGGGGGAACGGCAGCATGGGCAACAAAGGAAGAAAATCCCTTGAAGAAAAAGCTCTATTAAACCATCAAGCATTATAATACAGACATCTTGAACAACAACTTACTTCTTTTTCATTGACCCCACATTCTTTTGTGTCTGACTCTCATGTCCCTCTGAGAGGAGGTGGGGGGAATGGGACATCCCCATCACCCTAAACCTACCTCATTAGACCCAGCAGGTGTTTCTAGTTTCTTCCTGGCCAGTGGCTCAGAGCCTGCTGGGAATGGAGCAAATAACTGGTAACACCCTTAATTACAGCCCCCTGGCCATAGCTCCTGCCAGTGCTGTCAGAGGGGAGCTCCCCTGGATGCAGGAAGCATCACTCGGGGTAAATGAGCTGCCTGTTTAGAACAAGAGGTTGCTCTGAGTCAAAGTGTGGAAAAAAATCAATTCAGAAATGGAGACCATTCACAAGTATCTCTTTGAAGGTCTTACAGTAGTACAGTACTTAGACCTACTCTTATCTAAATCAATTCTCAACCCCTGCCCTGGAAGGGGAGGCTCTAGTCCAGCCCATTGCCTCAGGAAGTCCCCACTCAGCCCCCACAACCAAACCTGCATTTGTTGTACTATTGCTTCAGCAAATCTCCCTGGAGCTGTGCAGGAATAGAGACACGATCCCAATCCCAATGTAGATGTGAGCAGCTACACAGCCATGGCCAAATCACATCATGGAGAAATATACACTCACAGAGACAATAAAATTTCCATGTTCCCTCTTCCCTTCTTTCCCCATTCACCCCCCAGCTAAATCACTACCTGATCATGCACTGAAGCCATCACTGGCATAAACTGGCATAACCTGCATTACTTTGGTATGGTTTTGGCCTCAAGCAACTGCAGCCCTGCCTGGGACTGGACTACCTGGTGAAACTCAAGAGAGTCTGTCTCCAACAACTTCCATGTACTATGTTGATCAGAAAAGACCCATGAAACTGAGGAGAAGGTGTTCAAGGAGTTTCTCACCACAGATGCTGCCCCATGTATTGCATGCATTCTTCTGCTGGAAGAGGTTGTATCCCAATCATGTTGTAAATGAATTCTGGAAAAGCACATTACGGGGTGAAGTAGCACCCACCCTAAAGAACTAGGAGCCTTCAAGTATATAGCTATGAAAATTTGATTCCAGAAGAGCAGTAAAAGAAGGCATAAAACTCATTTACCTGATGATAACCCTACAGAGCCACTTTGCAAAGCTTGACTTGTTAACTGTATGTACAAAGCAGAATTTGAAGTTAGGTATGACCCCTGAGAAAGGAACACGTCAAAGGGCTGCAGCAGCCTGAACCATTCCCATTTCCAGTTCACAAATCCCAAGGAGCTGCCAGAAATTAAGTCTCAGCAGGCCATAAGGCATCGAACCAAACCCTCACTCCTTAGCAGGAGCAGTACAGATTATGTTTTAAGTGAGAA
>VZRW01007041.1:805402-820402 GCA_013398125.1 Aegotheles bennettii | reverse complement strand
AGAAATACAGTATAAGTGACATCCTTCTAATTTTCCATGGAATATGGTGAAACAGCAAAGGGCAAGTCCATGGGAGCTGGGGCTCAGAGCCCCCAGAAAGCCCAAGTTTATCACCCAGTTTCTGATGGTGAATCCACTGATTAGGGAATTCATCCTCCTGATGCCTCTAGTTAAAGGATGTGCTGTGAGCAGTTTAAGTTACATATCCTATGGAAATGTAATGGACAGCCCCCTGCAGGGGGTGCCTCCAGAGGAATTATCTTTGATTAAGGGGGCTGTTGACCTGATGAGTCCCCGATTAAAGACTACTCAAGTTCACTCTAGATGCTCACACTGCTGCTCCTCAGCAACTTTCTGATCTTTCAACTATATACTTATGTTCTTTTGAGCCCATTTCTTCATCTCCCTTTTTCTTCTTCCCCTTTCCATTAACCTAGAATGCCACAATATAGAACAACCCCCTCATGCATCTGCATTTAAAGGATCTAGCAGGAGTTTAAGGATGATATATAGAAACTTCTATACATGAATCCACCATAGGGAAGAACTGTAAAGATTCAGAGCTTTATACTGTTCCTCCTCCCTGCCACCATGAGTACAGTGTGCTGCAGGTATGCTGGGTTGTGGAATAAAATATCTTGTGGCAGATACCTAAAACCCAAGAATTATGCAGCAAACCATCAGTGCTCAGCACTTGGTGGTCCAAATTGCACCCTCAAAATCCTTACATCACAGCAAACGTGGTTCTTCCTTCCACTATCATGCCACAAAGCAACACAGTGTGAATAATCATTAAAGTTTCAACACATTTCATGTCAATCCATCTCTCTCCTCATTGTATTATTCGTACTCCATGCAAACGCTGTCCCAGCCATCCTCACCCCACTCCTCTGGCCAGGGGGACCAGATGCTGGCCCACAGACAGAGCTGAGTCACAGGCCACATAGAATCATAGAATCTCTTCAGTTAGAAAAGACCTTCAAGATCATTGAGTCCAACTATCAACCCAGGACTGCTAAGTCCACTACTAAACCATATCCCTAAGGGCCATATCCAAATGTTTTTTGAATACCTCCAGGGACAATGACTCTACAGCTTCCCTGGGCAGCCTGTTCCAATGTCTGACCACCCTTTCCATAAAAGAATTTTTCCTAATGTCCAGCCTGAACTTCCCCTGGTGCAACTTGAGGCCATTCCCTCTTGTTCTATTGCTATAGGATGGAGCAAGTTGCCCACGGATCATAGAATCATAGAAGATTTGGGTTGGAAGGGACCTTCAAAGGTCATCTAGTTCCAACCCCCCTGCAGTCAGCAGGGACATCTTCAACTAGATCAGGTTTCTCAGAGCCCAATCCAACCTGATCTTTAATGTTTCCAGAGATGAGACACCTACCACCTCTCTGGGCAACCTGTGTCAGTGTTTCACCACCCTTATCATAAAAAATTGTTTCCTTATATCTAGTCTGAATCTGCCCTCTTTCAGTTTAAAACCATTACCACTTGTCCTGTCACTACCAGCCCTACTAAAAAGTCCGTCCCCATCCTTCTTATATGCTCCATTTAAGTACTGAAAGATCACAATAAGGTCTCCCTGGAGCCTTCTTTTCTCCAGGCTGAAAAACTACAACTCTCTCAGCCTCTCTTCATAGGAGAGGTGCTTCACTCCCCTGATCATCTTCATGTCCTCCTCTGGACTCGCTCCAACAGCTCCATGTCCTTCTTATATTGGGGGTACCAGAACTGGACCCAGCAATGCAGTTGGGGTCTCATGAGAGCGACGTAGGTTGGGAGAATCCCCTCCCTCACCCTTCCTTTGCTGCAGCCCAGGACAAGGTTGACTTTCTGGGCTGTGGGCACAGACACATAAGAGCAGAAAGCAGGTCCTGACTCCAGTCACAGCAAACTGCAAGGCTGTTTTTCTCCATTCTCCAGGATCGAACCGATCACCTGCCAGTCATTACTCATTAACTATTCTGGGAACAAGGAATCTCTGCACAGAGACAGCCAGTGGGCTTCTGGAGGTAAAAGGATGCAGATCCCAAAAGTTCCAGCTTCTTATTGAGGTTATCCAAGGAGCACATGTTCTAGCTGAAGTTTTAGAAAACACCTTGGATTCTGAACTGAATACAGCTCAAATAAAAAAATCTTCCATGCATGAGTTAGAGAGGAAACAACACAAATGTCATTTAATTTACATGACAAAGTGCTGCCATTATTTCAGTATGACAGAATGCCACTAAGGGCAATTTCTGAAAATTATTTAAACAATGTAATGAGTTAAATGTCAACGTTAGCTAATTATGTTTATGCTAATTGTTAATTAGCCCCATAATGGAGACAGTCTTAATTAACAATAGTTATGTGTGTATATGTGTACGCGAAAAAGTGTGTGTTGAGAGCGCGAGGCTGCAAAAAAAATGTTGTAAGTAATTTAATTTCCTGTAATCATAAGTATTTCATTTCAGACATTAACGAGAATTTTTCAATATACTTTAGAAAAGATGTGATTAATTTACAATGTATCTGTAAGCAATCCTTTCTATATAACATCTGTTCTGTCACAATAATAGCAGCTTTTTCTTTTCTTTTTTTCCTGTAAATTGTGGAAAGTTGGTTCTGTCTCTGTTGCTACAGATACCTTCTGTGACAGAGAAAAACACACACTTTGGAAATATAGGCAGGGTTATGACAGAGAGGTCAGCATAACTGAATCGCAGGCTAAAGAAGATCACTAATTTCCAAGATAACAGGGAATGCTTGTTATATTTGTCAGAGAAAAATCATTAACACATTGATGCTCTTATCGTAGTATAGAGTTGACAGTTTTATAACAACAAACGTCCTACAATGTGGTCCAGTTCTAACAACAATGGTCTAAATTTAAAAAGCAGTAACTTTTTTTTTACTTATCATATAACATGGGGAAAAAAAACCCATCGTGATGCAGCCTGCATACTGGCAGTCCATGGGCTCAGAGCACACACTGGTAGAGTATTTAAATGCTGGGTTTGGATTAAAGAGGATGCTTCAGCCTATCCCTAGCCTGCAAAGCAATTTGGAACATCTTAAAGGCTTTGCTGAGCTGAGACTTTCATCCCCAGGTTCTCACTTCAGTTTCAGCTGAGGAAGATGCTGTCAAAGTCTTCAAGAGTTGTGTGTGTTTAGGACTCTTAGGCTCGCCCCAAAAATACCTAAAAGAGGTCTTAAAGGAGTCTTGTATATAGGGAAACTGGAAATATCTTTTCTGAAGTTTCATAGTCCCACTTAGAAGCAGCTCTCCACCTCCATGGCAGTTCTGCCTGACCTTTGACAGGACTGTCAGAAAGAAATCACTCTGAACCAGAGAAGGGATGAGTAAATTGGAGGAGAGGGGCATCTGCTAGCTTGAAAGAGCTTACAAGAGAAAATTAACACATTGAAGACTGTTAGATTTCTACAACCACATACACACACACATGCAGTGAGATGCATTTTACACTGGTGTCCCAGAGCAGGCACAGACAGCTGCAGGCATCAGTCAGAGAAACAGAACAGACCAGACTGGAAAGGACCTTGAAAGATCATCTGGTCCAAGTCCAACCTTTCATGGAAAAGGGAGCCTGGATGAGATCCCAGCTGTCCTTTGGGATTGCTGTGAATTATAGGCTATCTAGTACCTATGAAGAGGTCATCAAAATGATGGAACCAAATCTTTCATAGATTTTTGTGGTGGGAATAAGAGAGAAAATAGACACAAGCTAAGACAAGACAGACTAGAAACAAGGGACAGTCAAGCAGGGAAGCTGTTACCCAGAGGACCTGCTCAGACTCCATCCTTGAAGGTTTTCAAAGCAAGACTGAATAAAGACCTGAGAAATCTGGTCTGACCTCAGAAATTACTTTGCTTTAAGCAGGAGGTTGGACTAGAGATGTCCTGATGTCCCTTCTAACCTGAATTATCCTGTAATCCTATAAGCCTACATTTTGGATGCGAGTTCTAGTCCACAGGACACAGTCTCTACTACTGTCCCCTAATTTAAAGCTGACAGGACTTTTTTAAAATCTGAATTTACTTACAGCTGAATGGAAAGTCACCATTTGGACATACATTGGGCCAAACTCAGCTCTGAGAACCAGAACACAAACCCATCTATCCTAGCAGAGCTGCCCAGGTGTAATTGAGAAGAGAGACTGGCCTGGAGTGTGTTTCTTAAATTCAATTAAATGTCCATGCTGCTGTTAATAATGTCAGAGCTTTGGTTTAAGTTACACCTCCACTAAATATAGATGCAACCAATAGTTCAGTGGCTCACCAAAAAACAACAATGGGTCATTAATGAATTCCAGGTCTTCAGGGATGGAAGAGCTTCTGGGAATAGCAGTGGTACCTACAGCTACTCTCACTGTGGGCTGTAAACCTGTGTTTTTGACTGGCCTCATCCCTCAAAAGGAGAGTTAAATCCCTTTCTGAACACTTTTGTTGCTTCTGTGGGAGTAAGTCTTCTCACACAGCCGTGAAGCATATGGTGAGATAGGAGTTCCTGGAATAAATACAGGACTCAAAGAATCTGTAGAGCTGAGGAGAGCTTGTAAAGCCAAGGTGATTTACACAGATGACCTATCACCACAGCCATGGCTGTCTCTGCCCCTCTTCAACTTCCCTATGTCCAGCCCCAAGGAAGTCTCACAGAATTTGGCCTTGAAGAGTTCAAGAAGTTAGATTTATGAATGAGCTCAACAAAAACTGTGCCAGAAAAAGAATTTCTATCCTCCATGCCAAATTGTCCAGTTTGATACCTTTATTCTGTGAATAAGAACATGAGCAGATACTGTGCTTTTGATAGGCTTAATTAGTAGCTGAAAAAATTACTGTTGCATTAGAAATACATTTCTGCACTTCAGTTCTGCCATATTTATGCAGTAGTGAGTATAAATGCAAATGATTAAACATAGAAGCCTGGACAATTACCTTTGTAGTTAGTTGCATATAATGTAAAAGCAGCTTTCCGTCTCTGAGACATCAGTTTGTAATTACATTCATAAAAATAAATTACAAACATCAATTAATTCTACAATGGTTACATAAAAGAAACCAGACTTCCCTTTCACAATCACTTTTCTACTTTTTAGTCTTTACTCAAATAGTGGAAGCTGTAATTTTTGTACACAAGGTTTTCTAACAGCAAACTCTCAGTCTGACCCATTGCAAGGGTGTCAGTGAGAAAATTCTGTATTTCTGTGTGAGAGCAAGGCTGAAAAGTGGGAAGTGAAGGTCATGATTATTAACTGATTAACACACACTGGGAGTCCCACCTTCTGTGTGGCATTTCTTCATGGCAATTCTAGCTACATTGTACAAAAAAGGAGGTGCACACACTACTGAAATGGGTGTGCTGCTGGGTAACTGGGGAGCCGAGTTCAACTCCTGCCTCATCAGCTGACCTGCTCTGCAATTAGAGCTGTTATGGAATGAAGTGTGGGAGATCAACATTTGTCATCATTCAAACTGAGAACAAAGCTTGAGAAGTTGCAATTATCACTGGAAAAAAAAACCACAAAACAACTGTGAGGGAAACAAGTGCTTTGGTTCAAATTAAACATTTCATGGTAGTTCCCCCTGTTTTTATTTTATATAAGCCAATATCAGGTTTACTAAATGAGAAATTATTTTAAAAGCAAAAGCACAAATTAAAAAGCTCTGTTCAGGGATGGCACATTTCACCATTGCCACGGTGTGGGTATCAGGATATAGCACACATTAATACTCTTCTGAAAAGCAGTTCAGCAGCAGTCATCAGCCTCCATCAACAGAAAAATAGATGTTTCCCTTACCTGTAACTATATTTGCCCTTCAACACATCCATTAGCCTATGGGATCAGTCTGCTCCCAGCTGAATATCATGATACTCAGCTGCTTTTTTTTAAGCTTCACTTATAGGACTTCTTCCAATTCTTGAGCAGAAGAAACTCTTTAAACTAAATCTAAAGGTATCTAATTAATTTGTGGATGACCAACTCCCTTTGAGATTCATGTGCTTCAATATAGGTAAGAACTGGCACTTGGATGGCTTCATTGTAGAAATTTTGCCTGTGTCAGGGCTGAAACCCATGCTGCCTGTTCAGATACTCAACCAATTTATTCTAGCAAAGTTCCATTATGGTTCATACAGCTATTCTGATTTCTGACCCTTTGGGATCTGGCCCTTAATTTTATAGAAAGGCAGATCCTGGGCACAGGCTATGGGACTAAATAAGCTCAAAATTCTCCCTTTCCATGACTGAGCACAAATTTGTGTGCAACTGTGTGGTAGTAGGCGATGGTGGACAACTCAGGCACATCAGTATATACCTAAGGGTGCAAGCACGTCTGCTGTGGGTGCTGCTGGGAAAGTTTGGGTCAGGGCTGCCAATAGAGCACATGTGCCATCACATCGCTCCTGAAGTAAAATAGAGGCTCCTTCACCTACACACACACAATCCAAGCAGCCTTTTCTACTCTGACATAAAGATTTAGTCAAACTCGATGTATCTGGGGCGGATAGAAAAAATTGGTCTTAATTAGCTAAACATACTATATGTGCTATTGCTCCACATTTATGTGGTTAAAGGAACATATGTTCAAGGAAACAATTTTGTTGTCGCTTTCTTTGTACGGTTTTTTTCTAAACAAGTGGGTTATTGTTTTATTGAGGCAGCAAATTCCCTGATTGATGGCCGCATTCGCAGGATGACCTTGTCATTGTTTTCTCAAGTACTTGTAATTGCTACAGTGGAAAACATTGGGCTTTAATTATCTGTGCTAAAAACTCATACACTCTGGTTACACTCTGTTGATTGTATTGGATACACTACGATATTTATTTGCCAAAGACGGAAAAATGGCAACGGCAAGTCAGTCTAAGGACTCTCACAAGAGAAAGTAATGGTGGGTATTACAGGTTCCTAAAATACTGTAATAGCATATAGTAATTCAAGCAAGCCTGGTAATCAGTTGACGCTCGGGTTCAGTACAGATTACCTGCTATTATATCAGGTGGTCTCTCAATCTTGAGAAAATATCTGTTAAGGTATAAACATTTAAGCGAAAGAGGTATAGAATGTAAATACCATGGATTGGCAAACGTGCTGCACAAACATTATGACTTCTTCCCCTTATTTGAATATAATGTATTCATTTCACACACCCAGCCAGTGGTTAGCATTACAAGGCTTCAATTGCCATGCATGCTCATTATAAATAATTCAATTCAGATAGCTTTTCTACAATGTTCAGTCCCCATGAGGATTTCCCACCAGCAGCCTGATCCCAAACTTCTGAACCAAAGTCTGTCAGCAATTATAGTGGGGGCAAGGCAAAAAGCAGAGCTACGAATCAGGGTTCGAAGACACTAAAAACTTACAAACATACGTGAAAAACATCATATTGTGACAGAAACATTTTGAAGAAAATTGTGTATGTGTATGTGTGTGTATATATATATATATGAGCATGTGCATAAATCAGAGAGATTTATGCCATGCCAGATCCCCATTATTATAACAATACTAAAGGCTTAATGTTTCTGTTGCCAGCTTACTATAGAAAATAGCCAGATAGCATACAAAAACAATGATGCTATATAAAATATGTCATGAAAGTAGTGCTACAGAGTTATTTCCCCTACATGGATATAAGAACTGATCACTTAGAATGCAAATAGCATGTGCATTCGGGAGTCCCTGAATGCAAAATGCCCAGTGACTTTAACGTATGCATTTTCCCCATGCTGTATTGCTTCAGATGCAGTCAGCAGAGGCATGAGTAAATGAGGATGCCGACAGGCCATTTTCTGGGAATGGCCCACATCTATGGCATCCTTTTTCCCACCTTGGATTAAAACACCTTAGTTTATTTATCTTCAAAAAATGGTATGAGACCCATTTACTTTCACTGGCTTTGGAAGAAAGAGAAAAGTGGTGAAGACCACTTGTCTGAAGGACAGCCGTGTATAAGATGTGGTTAGTAAGTAAAGCTGAAGGAAAACTGTCAGATGCCAAAGACCTGTTTAGTCTAACAAAGAAAAACGAAACCGGAGCCACTGGCTGGAACTGGGGCCAAAAAAAATCAGGTTAGAAAGAAGGTTGACTTTCCCTTCTCCTCTTCCAATGAAGGTTTGGTAACCCTTGGAAGGAACTGCTTCTTCACAGCAGAATTCAGATGCCATCCTCAGAGACAGGCCTTAGTCAAGCCCTAAAATCATTTGTTCAGAGACCATTTTTCACAGAAAGTAGCATGGAGGAGATTAAAAAGAAGGTGGTCTAATAACTATAACTTTCTTTCATAACTTTGTATTAAGAAAAAGGATTAATTTCTTAAGAGTAGTAGGCTGTGGCCGAAAGCTGGTGGCTATCTTTTAGAAAACCTGTTTTTGTAACACCAAAACATAGCTTTTCTCTGTAAATCTGAAGAAATATAATCCATAAATCCAAAGAACTATAATAGGCAGAACCAACTAAGAAACCTGGAGCTGGCTGTTGCTATTATTAACGTTATTACTGAACAGGGAGGAGGGAAATGCAGAAATATTTCTGCACAGAGATACAGAGTTGTGGAGTCTCCTTCACTGGAGACATTCAAACCCCGCCTGGATGCGTTCCTGTGTGATGTACTCTAGGTGACCCTGCTCTGGCAGGGGGGTTGGACTGGATGATCTTTCGAGGTCCCTTCCAACCCCTTAGATTCTGTGATTCTGTGATTCTGTAAATATGAAAAGATACAGAGAATGTTAAAAAATACACTAGCTTTGAGGAAGCTACAGTAAAACGTATCTCATGAGGGCAGGAGTATACATAAAGAGGTAAATGCCACAGGTACGTATTCCCTCCCTGATACCTCCTTATGGGTGTAGCCACTACTGTAATAGCACTGATGCTCTTGCTTGCCATTTTGATATAACTTTGAAGTCCATTTTTGTCATATTCTGCTGCTTTTCCTCATGGTCAGTAGTGTTTTGCTCTTCAGGCAGCCCAACTGATTTCACGGGGAGAAAGAAGAGTGGTCTCACCTGGTATTGTTTAAAATGTAAAGGAACATCACATACTAATCTAATGGTGAGTGCTACAAAGATGTTGTATGTGAGCAGGAAACTTGCACTGTACTTTGGAGGAAACTAACTCCTGTTTGAATTTCATTATTGAGTTAATTTCCATCCTAATTCTTGCATGTCTTCTACCACTAGAAGGTCTTTTTCAAGTTGATCTCCCAAACACGTGTATTAAATAAAAGCTTATTATTGCTTATAATGTAGACATTGTATTTATTACCAAAAAAAATATTATTTTACAATTCTATGTTAAAATTGCTTCAGTCCTTAATTAATCCAGTTAAACTTGCATATATCTACTCAGAATGACTTATGAGCCATCATTTCAGCATTGCAGTATAGAGAGAAATGTCTGACATACAAAAACACTGATGCAAAGTGACTTCATAGTTAATTCATTTCAGTTCACAAAACACACATTCAATAGTGAGAAATGATTTGGGAATAATTTCATTTGTTATTAAGTTTAACATAATGTGGCAGTATTAAATAAAGCACATATATCCAAGCCAATTCTTTTCATTTTAATTCTTTCAATTAAACTGAGAATGTATTACAGTGTGAACTGAGCCAAGCCACAGTGAGACCCTGGTGCCAAATTCTGACCTAGAGCCCATGGAAAGATGCCACTTTCATTTTGCACACCTATCTATGCCAGCCTGCCACCTCCAACTCCGGAAAGGAAAGAATAGCTAAAAGTTATTTCAAATGAAAAATGGGCATAGTCTTTGCCAGTGCACACACTTTGGAGTGGTCTGTATTTTTTTACTAATGTGACAGACACTTAAATGAAAGAAGTGAATTCACAGCTACAATAAAACAGTGGCCAAGTCTCCCTTACCCTTGTTTTATTTCTAGCAACAGTAATAAAATGGCTATTTATTGAGCTTTTCTTCACTCTTTCTTTCCTCTTTGTTTCACAATCAAACAAAAATGGTGGGGTTTTTGAGAAAGAAAAATAACTTATTTTATCTAATTCTTTTTCCTGTGGTTCCACAGTAGATTATGGCCAGATTTTATATATTAACTGGTGCAGATGACAACATTTTCTGCTTTGAGAAGTGCTTGGATTCACCTGAAGTTTTTATTCGAGCTTTAAGGAAAAAACAGCTAAGGATGAAAAGTGAAACTGGAAATGCGATAATCACCGAGCATGTGGTAATTTTGATGAGGCTGTGTTAGTAGGTTTAAAATACCCATGAAATCTGAAACACTAACATAAATATAGTGTGTGCCTGTGCATGGGATAGGGTTTTACCATTGTTTCTCCATCCTTGTGAAGCCATGCAAACAGTTTCAGATGAAAGACCAGGGCATGCGCACACAAAGTGTATTGGTGCACATGTAATTCCCTGGGGACTGCCAGAACTCATGTGTCACTGAGCACCCACAGCTTGCCCTAAAGTCAGCAGTGGAAACAGATGGTCTGCCCTTTGCCTTGAAAATCATTCCAGAGTGTCCAGTGCTCCTCAGAGCCCTCAGCCACTATGAACATACAGTGGCAGCCCCTCCATATAGCTGATAGAAGCACTGAAGGAGAAGTAGAGGAGCAGGGTGTTAGAGTCAGATCTCTGGCATTGGCAGAGTCATTCCAGCAGATACATCCTGGTTCCTTACAGCCTCATGAAGCCCAGCACACCCTGACACTGGACCAAATGTTGCTCACGTGTGAATTCCCATTAACCTGACTGGGTTCTTACATGAACCAGCCGTGTAGAATTTGACCATTTCCACAACAACCCTCTTCACTTAATCCTTCTGCAAAGTGTCGCCTCAGATATTTGTTTCAATAAAGCTATTGATTTCATATCTTCACCACTTTTGCCACAGTATTTTAGGTCAGTAGGTCATGTGGCCCTGCCTCATCCAATAGCTGTCTGGTCGATACCTTAAAAAACCTCAGTATTGACTGCTGGAAGAATGATCATGCAGAGAAATGGACCTGACATCAGTCAAACAGATTGTGTTTGGCAGCCCAAGGGGGTACAGGGTGAACCTATACAGATAACTGGGTCAGTCTAATAAAGATACATGTGTCATCAGCTTTAAAGCAATTGATTCTCTTAAAAATGAAATGAAGATGTGAGTGAAACAGTCTTTGGGACTGAGCCAGCGTCCACAACCACAATGAGCCTTAGAATCAGAGTGTAGGACTGAACTGATGAGTGAACCAAGAGACACACATACCTGATACAAACCCATCACCTCAGTGTTGCAATATGGAAATAAAAACAGGTTTAAGGAAAAAAGGAAATGTTAGAACCACCGATCTCAACAAGGCTTCTGCCTCTCACTCAGTCTCCCAAAACACTTGGGAGGGGGTTGTGTTTAAACATTTCTATGTGTTGTGTCTAAGCATTTCTGTGTTTAAACAGAAAAGTTGTAATCAGGAACCTAGACTGGTTTCTCTGCCTGAAACGGCAGAAAGAACAGTTGCTTGATAACATCTGCATGGTTTTTCTGTGTGACTTAGAACCTAACTTGTCCACAACAGGTGGAGTGAAATGCCCCATGGAAACATTTTCTTCTATGCAATAATTCAGGTGCCAACCCAGGCAACTAACTTAAGAGTAGACAACTAACTTTTAGACAGCAGAATTAAAAGATGAAACTTGTAACATGGGGAATCTTTCCCACCCTCATTTTTGCTTCATAACCATTCTGATCTATCTTTCAAGTAAAGTTTATCATCAGAACTAACAGCTAGTTGGGAGTTTTGTTCCCATTCCTGCTTCTACCACAGGTACAGATCATTCTTATTGTTGTTTCAATAGCCAGAAAATGGGAGTCACAACTTTTACGAGAAAGAACCGTTGTTACAAACTCACATATTTATTACTTTTTCTCCTTCACTTCATGGTATGCTTATCAAAGCAACACTATATATACAGCTGTTCTTAAATTCCCATCACCCAGTGACAAAAACCCACGAGTAAAAACTGCTTTCCATGAACAGATGTTAAGCTTGAGCAAGGGCTCCAAGCTTGACACACAGTTCTGCTTGGTAGAGAATGATATCATTTACAGAATGATACTATTTTCAAAGCAAAGTCCAGTACACTGCAGTTATAAATAGCTGAGGGTGTAGTTTTGTTGGTTATTTCTGTAGCTGCAATTACTATGCTGGCTGACACTTCTTTTTAGCATTCTGGGTATTGATAATTAACTGCAAAGGACAATAAATATTCTTTTAACTACTTTTTTTAATATATGTAGTGACAAGACAAGATTCTTTGCTTCTTTGGACTTCAAGCTCAGTTACTTTTATGTCTATCTGCAAATCTTTCCTCTAGTTTTCCCTAATCTTCACAAGCTGATGTCCCACTGATATCAAAAAGGGTGCACTTTCAAATGTCACAGTATTATCAGCCACTGACTTACCACACTTTATGATGTTTTCCTTCACATTTAAAACTCCTGGCTGGTAGAGTTCACAAGCTTTTCATCCTGTAGAATGGGCCACACAGATACCATGTGTCAGGTGCCCCACAGATTTCCTTGCAAATACACATCAGCCCACATTGCTTGGATGTGTTGCAGCAATCAATTCACCTGCTTGATGAATATACACAGTTGCTAATTGAAATAATTCTGAAATTATAAGTCGGTCTGCTTCAGAATCCAAAGTGCCTGGCTAAGAGTTCAGGTCCAAATTTTCCTGTTGAACATATAGCTAAAACAGACGTCCTAACTTGGATTTGGCTTTCAAATGTCTAAATTAAGAAACATTCACTCTAGCACTGAGGCATACAGCATTGCTGTTGCTTCTTGCCTGATGCAGTTTTTTGCATCTATTCTAAGTGCATAGAAAATGGTTGCAAAATGCTCCAGGATACCCACTTGGTTTGGCTATAAATAGGAGGATATGCTTTCAATCTGCATTCAGGGCAGCCAAAAAAATTACCTTCCCTCCTCCCCAGTCTGGAACTGAATAGCGAATTACCACCTCTCAGCTGGAACCATAGTATTAAGGAGAGGAGTAACTGCATGCCAGGCATGCCTTAAAACACCTGGTTACAAAAGCACATTGGGCAATGCCTCCAATATGCTTACTTGAATATGCAGGAGGTTTTTCAGTACTGACAAGACTGGGATTTCAAGTATCAACAAGGTCTTGCTATGAAGCATCAGGCAATTTTGCATTAGATGCCTTCCTGGTGTAAATCAGCTGACAGAGCTATTCTAATTTGCACCAGTCTGTAGAGCTGCCCCTTTTGACTTAACTGCCTAGATTAGATCTAAAAGGATGATCTTTTTTATTCTCAGTGTGTCTCACATCTCTGTTACCTTCATTTCTAAATACTTAAATGAATTTTTAAAAAGTATGATAGAGGAGGATTGCTCACCCACCTGAGATTGTCTTTGACAAGGCTAATTCATAACTATATGCACAACCTGTGTGCCTCCTCTGTCCCCTCCAAATCAAATCCATCACAAATAGCATTGCAGGGACTTCAGTGAAGCTCTGCAGTGGAGAGCAGAAGTCTGGGGTGTAGCAGAAATTGGTCTGGTTCAAAAAACTGGGATGTCACTGTGGAAACAGCTTGGCATATTTTCTGTAGCTCAGAGTATCGGCAATGGAAGCAGCGTGGAGCAGCCTGTCAATATGGGCAAATTAGGGATGTGGCAGTCTTCATCGAATCCACCAGGTTTATTCTACAGAACAATTAAGCTAATAGGGCTGGTGTTTTGGCTTCTTGCTTTGCTCCTGAACTGAAAAACTTGGAGTCTCTGTTCTGCATCCTTCCAACCATCCCATGCACACTTGTGCTTTCCCAGCCCTGTCAGCATCTGAAAACCACACAACCATCAACAAGAGTTGGGGACATTTTCACTAACCCGTCACAACTGCTGAGTCCTGGCAGTATTGTTAACCTCTTGTCTATGAAGGGTAAGCCACTTTGATTGCCATGTTAATTTAATCCTTTACATACAAAAACAATGAAAGAAGCAGAAGAATCTCATTCTCCCTTCCTCCTCGGTTGGTGGGAGAAGGACCTTCATTTGCTTATAGGGTCATTCTTGCCTGAGAAGGTGCTGTGAGCAGTGTCTGCAGGACTTGTCTCCCACATCGATCTAGAAACTTCTCAGGTTTACCTTCAATAAGCACCTCATTGCCTTACTATCAGCCCTGGTTAGGCGCTGGCTGGGACAGAAGAGGGAAATCCAGGGTGCAAAGGAGACATAGGGCAGGGTAACATCAGTGGCATCTTCTGCAGACTCTGCTTTGGGTTTCAACTAAGAACAGAAGATAGTTGGGGGGGGCATCTGAATCCTATGGAACTATGACAAACAATATCCCAAAGGGATCTCTGTCATTGCAAAAAATTTTTAATATTTCTGTGCTTTCCAGATCTGGACAAGGACTATCTTATAAGTAAAGCACTGAGAAAAGTATGACCAGGAGAAGCCTATAGAAAAAGATTAAATTAAGATGTTACTCGGGAAAATAAAGGATTAATACCCTGGCTAATCTAAGCATAACTAGAAAATGTGTTTTTCATCATTCTGTATGAAAGGATGTTGTTCAACACACCCTCTTGTAACTCATAAGGGTAGAACTAATATGATAAATAATACACCCCTAGAAAAACGATTATTGTAACAGCAGAAGGAGTGATTTTTATAATCGATGTAAAATAGGTAAAGCCCTGAGTGTCACACCTAGAATATTGGTTAGTAACGCTGAGCAAGAAGAGTTTGTAATTCACAGGGTCTGACTTGAAGTTCATTTGCAGAGAAAGAAATAAAGCCATTTTATGTGGCTGACACATGCAACACGCATAGACACTCTACAATAGATAAATAGATGTATTTACATATGTGCATTACAATACAGTTAGTTTTTATTCTTTCACTTGTGTATTTTGTGTGTGTTCCTTATATAAACGTGTGTGTCTTGCAGAAAGTGTCCCTATATAATGTATTCACAGACAGT
>VZRW01007041.1:795402-802902 GCA_013398125.1 Aegotheles bennettii | reverse complement strand
CGGAGGGACGCGGAGGCTCCGCGCCTGGTGCAGACACTGGAATGAACTTCCCAGCTCAGCCAGGGATGCTAAATTGTTTTACCGCGGCGATAAATGCCCTTAATTACACGGAGCTCCATACCCCCAGGGACGGGGGTGAGGAATGGTGAACAGTCAAAAAAACCAAAACAAAATAAAATAAAATTAAAAAACACCCAACGCGAAGGAAGAGGGAAGGAATTGTTCGTTGACCCGTTGTTTTCTGAAATCTAATTTGAAATTTGGTATTAACTAACGAAGTTCGAGGCGGAAAACAGCTCGTAGGGAGCGGGACCTCCCCTCCCAGCGCCCCCGGAGCCTCTGCCTGGGGCAGCCCCGGGCCCCGCAGGGTGCCCGGCCACCTCCCCCGAAGGGTGACGGGGCACTGGCGGGACTCGGGCAGAGCCCTCTGCGGGGTCCTTCCTGCCCTGCCCGTGCAAAACCGACGCATCGGGTCCCGTCCTTCAACGCGACACCCCGAGGGGAGCCCTGCGGCGGGGCAGAGGCCTCCCCCGCCCCGGGGGCACTCGGGGGTCGGCGGGGACCGCCCGGGCTGGCGGAGGGGCCGGCGGCTCCCGGGAGATGCTCTGGCCACCGGCTCCTTCAGGCTTTGGAAATATCACCTCCCCGCAGGTATAATTCAGCCTAACTTACAGAGATAACCATCGCTGCGGCGGGGAGGCTCGTAAACACGCGAGGGTGTTCCGTCTGCTTCTCTATTTATTTTGGAGAAGGAAAGGTTTCCGTGGGAGGTTTCCTCAGCGGGGCAAGGGATGCGGGACCAAAACGTGGGGATCTGGCTCTGCATGAGGCCGATTCCACCGTTTGGGGGGGTTCCCTACCAGCCCATCACCCCTTCCAGCTAGTCCCGAGGGTCGCTCGCCCGGGAGAGGCTGTTGCTCGTCCCTCCAGCCAGGCACATGGAGAGGACTTGTCCTCATGGAGAGCAACACGGGACCGGTCACCCGGCCCGAGCACGGCGAGATATTACATGTCACAACTCATCTAGGGCCCCGTAATCAGCGCTAACTTTCCCGTGAACAGATAACCAGAGATGGCAGATGGATGGAGATTGCACAAATGAGGCTCTAATTGACAATCAATTGTGATTAGGAGCAATAGAACATCTTTATAACACTCCCTTTAAACCGCCAACAAACAAAAGCGCAGGGTGGGATGCGGGTCCCGCCGGGATGGGGCCCGGCCGTGCCTCCCCAGCAGCCCCGCTCCCCCGGGGGCTGTGGCCGGTGGTGCCTGCGAGCACCCGCGGCGAGCAGGAGTTGCCCCTGTTTGGGGGAGCTCCCTAGGGAAGCGGCTCCTTCTCCTCCCAACACCCAGCGCAAATCCGGGAATTTGTGCTAATTTGGCTGCTCTGGACCCTGCACGCTTGGGGACTGACCCTGCCCGGGCAACCCGGCAGGCACTTAATTACAATTAGGATAATTTTTTTTTCTAAGATAAGACTCAGGGAATAAAAAAAAAAATATCCCTGCCGCCGCCACCCCCTCCCAAACCGCATCCTCTCCGAAAAAGGTACAAATGCAGGCGACTGCCAGAGCAGATCTGATAACACCAAGTGATCGGCATCGACCCGAACTGCCATCCGCTCTTCATAAATAATATCCCGGGACCGCGGGCAGGAGTAATGGGAGGAAAATTTCTCCGAAGGAAAAGATGAGAGCAGAGGTACGGCCGGAGGAGGAGGGAAAGAGGAGCTGCTAACAAACAAACAAGCAGCCGGGTTGTGTGTTTGTGCGAGTGTTGTCCATGCAGATGAAAACTTGGCTCTCGCCGTGTGCGGGTGCGGCCCCGCCGGTAAGGTCAGGGAAAGGGGGAGAGGGAATTGCCTGCCCATGGTCAGGGATTATACATACCATTCCAACCCAGGAGGTGATTTATAATTTAAAGATAAAGCATAATAAAGTCATAAAAGGGAAAGGACACTGTTGTGGTGTCTGATTAAAATCTAGGGGCTGGTGTATAATATATGAGCGGGGGCTGCTGCGGGCTCCCGCTCAGCGGGGCTCCCCTGGGCCCAGCCCGCTGATGGACTAATCATGTCCAAGCCCTACCAAAATTACAAGCTGATTGTTTTACCCATTATTTCTCCCAACTTTTAATTTCTGCTTTCTAAAGGATCATTGCCCGCGGTAATTGCAAAGGACCTGTCCTTGTATGTGTCACCAGCCTCAAAGACAAAAAAAATCTAATTTTCCTTTTATGCTTTCTCTGTTTTCCTAGACACACACACCCCTTTTTTTTTTTTTTTTCCTGGCAGCTAATTCAAACTGAGTAGCGACTGGAGCGTCCAAAACAAGAATGAAATTGATATGATCGAAGCAAGCACTGTTATACACGAAAGAGAAGGAAATTAGGTGGGAGAAGAAATTTGGGGTTTGTAATTCGCAGATTACTTTTATTCCTATCTCAATTTTCCATAATTAAAACCACTTTTAATAAAAGAGGGTTTGGTTGTTTTGCTTGAGGTTTTTGTTTGTTTGTTTTTTGAAAGTGGAAGTTAGGTCTGGTTACTGCTTTACGCCTGCATGGGAGGGAACAGATCTTTTCTCCCAGTTACTCAGAATTTATTGATCGTCGTGTATTGTCTTGTGCCGTTTAAAGGTATTAATTTTCTCCCAGCAATTTCCTGGCGCTTACATTTGATATTTAATTTTAATTAATTAGCTAAGAGAGAGAGAGGCGTGTGAAGGGGTGTGTGTCCTCTGACACAAGCCCCGTTCCAACCACTAAACCTCCGTCCATAATTTTCTCCTTTTGTTCTAATTTAATGAAACCAGAAGGGAAGGGGAACAGGTGCTGGGGGCTGACACCTCTGAGCCCACACGTACACACAATCCCCTTTTGATCATCTAACTCCACTATTAGGGATGGAAGACCTTAAGTTCCCTTTTTGTGCGTATAATATCTTCTTTATATTGATCCCGCAATTATTTAAAAGAAAGCGTCATCTCCTCCCACTTCTCCAAATAAGGCTATTTAGATGCTTTCCAGATGAGTGGAGGTGTGCTGAAACAGAGCTGACAGCCAAGTATATCACAGCCAACACCATCCTTCATTCGCTCTCTCCCTCTCTGCCCCCCTCCCCCCGGCACACACTTTCACCGTGTCTCTCCTCCGGTGATGAAGATTACAGACTATTATGGGCAAGGGATTAATTTGTAGCCAATTACAATCCAGTGCTAAATATGAATGCATAAATAAGATACAGCTTCGCCTCTGTGTGTATGTGTGCGAGAGAGGGAGGGGGGGCAGGAGCGCCTGGGCAGCCTGGTGAGGATGATGAGAAGGAAGAAGGAGCAGCTGAGTGGAGGCTCTGAGCCGAGCATCACCTTGTGACTCCCCGCCTCCCCCCGGAGGCTCCCGGCCGGCCGGACCCCGCGCAGCCCCGGCGAGCTGAAGGCAGCGGCTGCCCCCTGAGCCGGAGCGGGGGCCGGGGAGGAGTTTCCAGTTCAACTTCGCCGGAGGAAGGGGGGGGAGAGCAGGGGAAGGGGGGGGAAGGTGCAACCCAGAGGGNGCTCTGCAAAGAGTCATGAATGCGAGCAGAGACAAGGTCGGTGACATCTCCATCCCGGCAGCGGCAGCCGCGGCGGTGACAGCCCCCGCAGCCGCGGCTGGCATCGGCGGGGAGCCCTGCGGCTTGCACGGGGAAGCCATGGACAGCCATGGGGAGCAGCGGCTCTCGGCCGGCGGCGAGCTGCCGCTCTACTCCTGCCCTGGGAATAGGGACAGGCAAGGGGACAGCCAGAGCAACACCCACGGACAAGAGGGGGCAGTGGCCGCGCTGCCCATGGTGCACAGAACCACCTCCTTCTCCGTGCTCGACATCCTGGACCCTAACAAATTCAACAGCAAACGGAGGCAGTGCGCCGTCTTGTACAGATCGGTGGGGACCGAGTTCACGCTGGGGGCGGAGGATAAGCCCGAGGACTCAGGGACGGAGCTGGCCGAGCCAAAGGCTCTCGCCGAAGATTTCGACACGTGCAAGAAGTCCGCAGAGCTGATCAGTAAGTAGGGCTGGGGGCCCGGAGCCCCTCGGGCTGGGGGCTGTACCCAGATCCCTGGGGAAGGGGTCCGCATGCTCCCGCAGCCCATCCCTCCCCCCGCGGGCAGCCCGGATCTCGGGGGGCAGCTGGGACTCAGGGCACAAAGTGCAAAAGCTCCCCGTGCCGATGCCGCGAGATGCGAAGAGGCGGAAAACTGCGCTGCGTCGGGGGGCGGAGGGGCGGGAGCATCACCCCGGGACAGGCCGGGGCGGGCGGTGCGTCCCCGGGTCGGCACCGGCCGGGCCCCGCTCCCTGCGCTCCCCCCGCGCATCCCGGCGGGGACACCCCGCGACACTCGACCTGTGTATCCTCGGGAGCGGCAGGATCGGTCCCGGGGGTGCCGGGTGGGCTGCGGAGGGGAGGGACCCCTCCATCCTCCTCCTCCCGGGAAGAGGCAACCCTGGGTATGAGCTCAGGCAAACTTAGAAGCGGCTCCCGGAGCTGGGGCTGCAGAGGGCCGGAGCTCCGGCCATGGGGGTGCGAAACCCTCTCTCCATGCCCCCCCGGAGCCTAGCCTGGGTCTCCCCAGGCATTTATGACTTTTATGTACCTTCTCCCCAGCCTCCAGACCCGCTCTCCCCGGCCCTTTCCCCCCCCCTCCCAGCCTGCTGCCCGTTGCTCTGGGCGACAGATTCAATTTTCTCTCTCCCCTTGGCTTTTTTAGGACAAATCAGACTAATTGTGACAAAATGCTGGTTATCTCTGGAAAAACAATTAAATTCCTTCGATTACATTTAAGGTAAAATGTGCTTAGCAGCGTAAAGAGGCCGGATAATGGGGTAAATCGCCCCAGAGTGGCATGTAGGACTGCCTGGATCGATATCCTATTATCGAATTGTGCATATCTCTTTCAAGCACCTTGCAAACTCTTCCCTAACATCTAAATTATAGGGTCAAAATTCGGATAATTACTCGATTAAAACCTATTACACTTATTAGGGCTCGCTATTGATCGGGAATTGCATTCGACCCAAGCTCGAGATTGCTTTTTCTTTCTGGGTCCGAATATCCCAACTTTCTCACCACTAAACACCGCGACTCCGGGGATAGCAGAATTTCCGGGAAAAGATGATAGTTGTGAAAAATATCTATAGGTATTCTGTGTCCTGAGAGGGAAGAGAAGGGGGAGAAACTTCTCGGATAGGGAAAAATAATTTCTCTGTGTCTGGGGCGGGAGAGGAGGACTCTGGGCTTTCTAATCCCGCCACAGCACGATTCTCAATTAAAATTAGGCAGCGAGAGAGGTCTGGAATCTGCTCAAACCCGAACCTTTTACAACAGACGCATTTTTAATCTCCCAAGCCAAAGCGGGAACGGGGCATTGATAGAATTCGAAGGAGATTTTTAAAAGCGGTTCGTAGCTGGAGTCCAAACTCGTCTGACTTTTGTCATATTAAATAGATCTGAGCGATCAGAAAGACGGAGGAGCTCAGCCTATCGCTAATCTCACACTTTTATCTCCAGACAAGGAGAGAAATACAACTCTATTACTTTTCTAAAAATAAATACATTTGTAGGCATCACGAAGCGCCTGCGGACAAGTTCCCCGGACACTTCGCCCGCTTCCGTCCTTAATATTCTGGCAACAGCCGTGAATAGATCCGGACTGCTCGAAAAACCACGAAATTTAATTCCTCTCTTTCCCCATCGTAATTAATGTTAACTCGAGCAGTGATTTAATTTAGGAGAAGCGTTCCAAAAAGTAGCTCTGGCCAGAAAAGTATCAACACCGGGAAATGCAGGGGCACAAGGAGAGCGGAAACAGCACTTGCCACCTCTTGCTCGTAAAAGTCATTTAATGTTAGAAATAACGGTTAAAACTCTGCATTAAACTAACATTTAACATCTTCCAGAAAGAAAACGGCAAGTCCAGCATCAATCTCCGTTGTCAATTTTATTCGCGCTGCGTTTTTCTGTTTTAAAAATTATTTTATCCGAGCTACGGCTGGGAACCCCTAGAGTTTACTGGAAAAAAAAAAAATATTAAACTCTGGAATCGCCTCTCCCCGGGCGGTGCGTGTGAGTGCGGGGCTGCACTCAGCCCCAGCGCGGATCCACACGCACTTTTTGGGAATTGCCGATCCAAAAACTCCCGCAGCGCGATGTGTAACGGGTTCTACAGGTTGCAGGGCGCTCGTCCTCCCTGTGTCGGGCTGAGGAACCCAGCCGGGATCTCGGAGCGGCCGGCGCCCGCGGTGTCTGCTTGCCGGCTTGGTGAGCTAGAAAGGACTCTTAATGAAGCCCGAAATATCGAGGGGTATTTTCCTTAAATGAGGAGGATTGCAATAAACTTTTCTGCCCCTTTTTCTCATAGTGAACCGGCCGTACCCGACGTTAGCCGAAATCATCCCGTTGAACAAAACACGCTTATTTTTAAACCTCATAACATCTCTAACCGAATAGATGGACTTTTAGGTGTTAGGATATGCACTAAATTCGAGATGCAGTAGCGCGTCCGGGTTTTTTTTCGGATTAAAAACTCACGGGAGAAGGGTGACAGATGAGCGGTTCCCCTTCTATTCGCGTATCTCTGTTAACCAAGTTAAAGGAGCCCTTAATTAGGGGGTTCCCGAGGCTGCACCCCCCTTGCAGGTACGAGTGGAGGGAAGTTTAGGAGTGTCTGAAAGCGTCGGTTTAAAAAGGAGGGGTTTTCTGGGCCTCTGTCCCCCGACTTGCCCGTGGTGCCTCCCGCAACCCCCGTCCCTGAGGCGGGAGAAGGCGGAGGATTCGCCCCCCGGCTGCCCCGGGGGAGCCCGAGCCCCCGGCCGGGGCCGGGAGGAGCCGGCTCGCAGGAAAATGCGATCTGCTTTCAGGCTTCGTAATGACAGAACCGTCAGCAGAAGTCCAATAGCCTTAAATATCAGATAATTACCCTGTTCTCCGATGGAGACCCGTTAATTGGAGCGTAATATAAACCCAAATAAATTAAATGACCGTTAACTAGTTTGTACATTACACAAAATGAGTTTAATTAAGTTTGTATCTGCTCTGCTAATCAATACGAGTATTTACTCCACTTTAATACTTCCATCTCAGGAAGTGCCTAGAGGTCAAACCAGGCGAAGAAAGGGTTAAAAAAAGCCACCAAATCTCCCATCGACGCGGAGATTTCCATCATTAAAATTGTTAAAAGCGAGGTGACATCTCCGCTGCCGAAATGCGGCTCCCCCGGCCGGCACCTCGGCCCCCCCCGCTGCCTTCTCAAAGGCCTTTCGGGCCCCTGGGTGTTTCGTGGGCAGAGGGTGCACCCCCTGCCCTGGCCGCGTCCCGGTGCCAGCTCTCGCCGAGGATGGGTGGCTCGTAAGGGGCAGCGCTGGCAAAGCCTCGCCCGGCTGGACGGCGCTTTCCCGGTCTCAGAGGCGGCTCCTCGCCCCATCCCGGCGGCTCCTCGCCTTGTCGTGTCGTCCGTCCCCCCCCC
>VZRW01007041.1:728581-794682 GCA_013398125.1 Aegotheles bennettii | reverse complement strand
CGGCGGGGCGCTGCCGGGGGGGCTCAGCCCGCTCAGCCACTCGCCGCCCATGGGCAACCCGCTCTCCATGCACGGCCCCGGCAGCTACGCGGGGCACCCCGCCGGCGGGCTGGTCTGTGCCGCCCAGCTGCCCTTCCTGCCCAGCCCCGCCGTCCTCTCGCCCTTCGTCCTGGGCTCCCAGACGTACGGCGCGCCGGCTTTCTACACCCCGCACCTATAAGCCCGACCCTTCCTCTTCCTCCCCCCAGCCCCTTCCCGCTGCCCGCCGCCGCCCCGGACGCTCGGGGGGGGGAACCGGTCGCCGTGCGGCTTCTCCCCACCGCCGAGCCGAGCACCGGGAGGGACCGGGGCAGCCCCCAGTGCCCCCGCGATCATTTCTACGACCCCTTTTTATAAGCGATGTGTCCGGACTGCGCTTCGGAAGAGGAAAACCTTCCTCCTCCGTGTACATACAAGTAGATGTAAATCATTGTTACCTGTATTTTTATTTTCACCGTCCCTCGTTGCTGTGTGGCTTTGATTTATTTTTTATTATTATTTTCTCTCTTTTTTTTTTTTTGCTTCGTTTTTATTCTGGTCTGGCCACTCGTAAAAGACTTTAAAAATGCTAAATTATGTACCCATTTGACTCTCAGGGTAAAACAGAGAACTATCGGTCCCGTCCCTCGCCATCGCTGAGGCAGCGTCGTGCCGCTCCCTCCCGTGACCTCACGGTGATGACGGTGATTTTGGGCTTACGTCGCTCTTCAACGCAACACGAGGGCGGGGGGGCGGTTTTTTTACGTTTAATCATTTCTGTATATTTCTGGTTGTTACAAGAAAAAAAAAAAGAAGTTTTAACTTTATAATTAATGTATAAGGTATGGGAGTAATGAGCAGGAGATGATATAGAAAGCACTTTGTTTGCTAAACACTTTAAATCAATCAATAAACTTTAAGGACAAGGCGGCTTTCCGTGGTGATGAGTCCCTGGTTTTCGGCTCAATTTTGTGACACAAATATTTTCTCTCTGCAAAACTCCTGAGGCTCTGGGACAGCGGCTCGCATCGTCCTTCGTTCGTTCCTTTTGCTCTGGGAGCGTATTTCTTGTGCGCGAATAAACTTTATTCTTGTACGAGAAAGGGAATTTCCCTCCTCAGCCCCCTTGTTGCATTCGGTTACTTGCCTTTGCCGGTTGCTGTTGTGCAATAGTAAGAACAAAAATATTTTTGTTTCCTCGTAGAGAATCCGATCTCTCCTCAGTTCCCGCAGACGGGGAGTCTGATATTTTGGATTTCTGTAAATTCAATAAATGGGCTCTTTCATTCAGCTTCCACCACTTTAACAAATAATCTTTCCATCGCCTTTCCGCTGATTACTTATAAACCGATATCAAACTCGGTCTTTTACAATCCTTACTTTATTGTACTTTTTTCTTAATTCCAAAGGCAAAGCCTAGAGCCGCCGTGACCATCCCGAGCTGGCTGCAGCTGTGGCACCGGCTCCTACCCCGAAGCCAAGGGACGCTTTTATCCCGTTTCCACACTCCCTGCGTGATCCCAAAGTTCACGCCGGGGAAGAGCTCTCTCTTTCCACCACTTTTGAACGGGAGGAGGTGACGTGTTTGCTTTTTTGTTTGCTTTTTTCAGCCCAGAAATTTGACGCCTGCTTTCGCAGAGGCATTTTTAAGAAACGGGCGTTTTCCAGAGAGATATTGAGGAGCAAAAAAGAGGGGATGAGAACTGCGCATCCGTCCCTCATCCCTCTCCCTAATCCCCCTGCTTCCCCCCCTCCCCTCGGCTCCTTCCTCCGGGTTCCCCGCCCGGGACCCCCCCAGCCCGGGTCAGGTCTGGCAGCCCCAGGTTGTGGGGTGCGGCGGGGGAGAGGGGCTGCCCACGGCACCCCCTGCCCGCACACCCACGGCAGAAAGAAATGAAACGTTCCAGCCCTTCCGTGGAAATAAAATGTGCTGCGATGGCTGATATCAGCGTGCAGCCCCCCGCCGGGAGGGTGGGTTCCAGTGCCCGGGTGGGTGCTGGAGCCCAGCAGCCTGCGGGGAGGGTGCGGGCACCCCGGCTCCACTCCTGGTATTCATCTCCCCTCGTTCAGAAGCGCGCAAGTGCCAGAAGTCTCGGACCAGACTCATTTGCTTTTGTGAAAATAAGAACTTCTAAGATAAAAGTTGTTTTTAAGTCAATTTTCAGGGAAAACATGAAGAGTAGTGCTTGGAGTACAGCTCTATGCAGCTTTTACTGGTAGGAGAAAATCAGCAAAACTGGGAAACAGACACTCAAGAGACTCTCACACGCTGTAAAACTAACCCATTACTGACCAAGTTTGAGCTAGTGATACCAGCAGTGGAATGGTTAGCTCAGATGGGACATGACCCAGCTTAATTAAGAGATAATTCAAACCCTCTCTATGCTCCGGGAGCTCCAAACAATTCCCCCAGGTGGAAAATAATTCAGCTCCAACAGGGAGCTGCTCAGAGCTTCGGAGTAGATGGTTTTGCTACTCCGGGCCAGTTAGCATCCTGCCAGTGAAACCTGTTCATGTGAGTATTATTACTCACAGCTGTTGGATGAAGGAGTCAGTTAGCCTGGGATTCCTAGTCATTAAACTCGATTTAACAAGGCTTCTCCCATTTTATGGCAGTGCTGGAAACAGAGCCGCCAGGTATCTTTCTCAGCATAGTTTAGGATTTTATTGATAGCCCTGGCTCAAATGCCTCATCCGAAGGTCTGATCTCTTAGAAGTCAAGAGTAAAACTGCAGAGCCTCAGCTGCAGTGCATGTCCTCCCCAGCGTGCAGAATGTGCACCAGTGCAGAGCGTGCCGTGCACTCGAGTCTTGTACTGTCTGCAGGCAGAAGCTGTTTCGAGTATCAGTGCCAAGGAGCTAATTCTCAAAGGATGCTCCCTGGACCACAGCTCTGCAGCTGGTTCGTGGCATTGGAGCAGACTGTGTGGCTACAGACGTGCAGGTGATGATGTACATCAGCTGTTGGGAATCATCCCTGGTGTGAATGCACAGCCTCTGGTGTGCTAAAGCTAAACGCTCTCACCTGCCTGAACATCCTAACCCTGTGACCTGTGTTCCTGCCCACTGATACTCTGGCTCCCTGAGAGAACAAAACAGCTTGATGCAGCAATTTGAGGTATCATACCAAGGGGATACCACTAGACAGTCACAAAAAGCCCCAAAAGCTCCCATGCTGACCCCCCAGCGAGGCCTGAGAGCTGATTTCCATACGGTACCTACCTGATTGATGTACCTCCTGCTCTGTGCTCCTGCACGGAGCTTCTGGGAGGGATGCAGCTCATTTTCACTGGGTCATCAATGAGAAACAGAGACCCCAGCACAGCGTAAGCCAAATCTACTGACTGCAGGAAAGATGAATGTGACACCAGCATGAGGTGTTTGCTCTGATTCATTCTGTGAGGGTTTATTTTGCTGGGTTTTTATTTAGTGAGTCATTTTGTAATTATTATTAATTTATAGAATTTAGTGTTAGGGGATTCAGAATGTGGAACATATTCAAGAGGACATTTAACAAAGCATTAGCCAGAGGACAAATCCTCATCTCAGATACACTGAGCAGCACATTTGGAGTCTAATTCAGTATTTTCAAGTGACGCCTTTGGCACGTACCAAAGAAGATCTGGGGCATCAGCATATTTTTAAACTAATTCCCATGAAGTCAATGTTAAATCCAAGGATGCAAGCCTGTATTAGCAAGAAATTATTCAGACACTAATTGCTTCTTTGTTCACTGCATTTACAACTGAATTAGATAAGAAGGAAATTGCATCTATTTTACTTTGCACTGAATATTTCAACTTACACTGAACAAGAAGTTTCAGTTGTTTACATTCACTGAAATGACCCAAATTCACCCAAAACTTCTTGCTGTTATATCCAGTTAAGCAGGGAATGTGGGTTTAGTGAGCTACGGTTACAGGCGAGTTCTTTGGGTTTTTTTACATACATTGCAGACCTTCTGTTTCAGACTGAACTCACAGTCAGTTTATGTGTTTCTATCCTCAGACTATATAAGTAAAATATTAAAAATAAAGTTTTGCCTGTACGAACTTAAATCCATTTCCCAAAAATACACTGTGATATCTGCTTGTAGTCTGCTGCATTGGCAAATATCCATTAACGCCTCTAACATGTAAAAAATTGTTCTGCTCAAACACAGATGTATTTAAATACTCAAAGGAACATTATTTTACAGTGTCAGGGCAGTTCTGGTCTTCAGGTTCTGCCTTAAGCAGAACAAAGGTGGTTGTTGCAGAGCCTTTCATATGAGCAAATAAAACTAAGATTTTTTTTATGATACTGGAAGATTTGCCAGAGTGTGGGATGTAAACCTAGGCACAGATCAGAGTAGACACTGAAGATGAAGGGGACAGGCAAGTAAACAAACGAGATCTTAATTAGTTTGTCTCACAGAGTGGGTTTACATAAACCTTTTACATAAACCACATCCATCTCTATCTGGTGCTTTTTTAATTTCCCTTCTGCCCACACCGTTCTGTACCACACACTCGCATTACACAGACATCTCAGGTGGACAGAATGACGATTGTCACAGTGAAAATAACCCTGACAGTAAGAGCTCTTTCTACTTTCCTGACGCTTTCTGGCAGAGATGTGAATTCATCATACACAATAAGCTTCAAAGCAGCTCGGGAGGTTATCATAGCATCGGAAATCTGGAGCTGCTAAATCTGCAGTGCCCATTCAGGAAAATTCCCAGGGATGCTGGAAATCCTATGGATGCAACCCATATAGAGAAACACCAAGGGCAACTCATGGTTAGGACCCACAAGGCTGGACATGCAGGGTCAGGAAATACCTGTACATGATTTACTAAATTAATCTCATTACATTACAAATCTGATAGCTAAAACCAACTAGCTCCACCCAAAATGCCAGACTTCACTTTAAAATGGATCTTTTATATTTTCTCCTCTCTAGTGTCACAAACCAGAAACATTTTACAATGACAATAAAGGAGGGATGACACTACAGCAAAGAACTGGGAGACACAGAAATAGTTATGATGATGACTGACACAATAAAGTCTTGCCCTCTTTGGTAAAATGCTGCTTTGTCAAGAGAAGGAAAATGAATCTACTGACCACAGTACAAATATCTTGATTATTTGATTATTGGCCATTTTTTTCTTTTCTTTTTTTCCCCAGCCACAGACATACATCATAAGAACTTGCCCTGCACATAATGGAACTCTTTCCCATCTTTCCACCCTTGCCATAGGTAGGGTGACAGGCTTGATTTCCTCTGCCTTGGTACCCAGAGACTGCACGAGGGGAAGAGAGCATTTGGATGAGCTGCTGGAAGAGCTTTTTCAACTCCTTGTGTTAACCAAGAGTCTGTAGTGCCAAGCTGCACTCTCCATGACCCATTAAATATTTTGGGATTCACAATTAAGAATGCTCTTTGGGACTTAAATCACCAGCACTATGCCTTGGAGTGATGATTTGGAGTGGAACTGTGTTTGCTTTGAGCAGCGTTCCTGATAACACTCTTGGTTGCTGCTTCTGCTCCAGCACTGGGCACACGTGGAAGCAACATCTAACTTCAGCCCCAGTAAAACCACACGGCAGAGTCTCCTCCTGGGGCCGTTAGCCTTCAGTTGTGAGAAATGCTGCCACAAAAATTCAAAGATATCCAAAAGCAATTTCCAAACAAGCAGAAACATATATTGTATTTCCATATACCTTTCATAGTGCACGAGGATAAGAGTGGCTCCATAATGGCATTATAAATATAGCAAATTAATGGTGGAGGCAATGCCAACACCTTGTCATTATGCAAATTGGAATGTCTGGAGAAACAGTTATTCAACAATCCCTTTCAAAGTAACCAGAAGCCTAATGCTGCTCATTACATCTAAACTAATTAGTACCACGTTTAAACAATTTTAATAAGCTTTTTCCTTAACCCATTGACAGAGGGGAATCCTGGTGCTACTGAAAAAACGTATCAGCACTTGGCACAGGAGCGCTGGGGTTTTGCTCAGGGCACTGACAGGCAGAAAAGCAAGGGGAAGTTCACCAAAAAAAGCCAAATGATAATACTTGAGTTACAGATGTTTAAGGACTGGAGTAAAGACTGGCTCAGTCTGCCCAGGCCCTGGTGCAGCCTATCACTCCCACTTGCATGACCTCCTCCTCCCAGCATGTGGGAGCCTGCCCAGACCTGGCTAACAGGAAAGGCTCAACAAGAGCATGGCTTCATTTATCTCTCCACTCAACCAGCTTTGAAGGAAAGGAAGAGGAGGGGAAGCATCAACTCAGAAACATGAGTAATTAATAGCTCTCTTCCCTTCTTCTTCTTCAGAGGCAGCATCTGACTCCTGCAGCTGGAAGGGCAGTAAATTTGTTCCAAGGGTCACAATCTGTCCAGCTGCCAGGCAGACCCAGCTCTCAGCTGCATGTATTTTCCAGGGGATGTGTTAAGTTTTGGGATCTTTAGCATCTCTCCCAGCTAGAAGGGTTCACCAGTGCTGCTGGATGGGGAGGGTCCAGACTGGTCTTTCTCAATTCCTTCAATTTCTGTGGAGGATTTTGCAATAGAAATGACCATCACCACACCCATTTAAGAGGGATGCCCCCAGGGCTCTGAATATATGAACAGACTCTAATTTCTTTCACTACCCTTTCACCATCTCTCCCTCTAATCCTCAGCCCACACTGCACCAGATGTTCAAGGTCTGCATTGATCTGGCACAGCTGCATCACCTTGGTCAGACTGCCCAGTTAGGCTGAGTGAGACCTAACTGGGGTCTCCACCCTGAACCCTCCAGCTGGTTGCAGGGGAACAGAGTTTAGCTGGAGATCTTTGCCTGAGCTGTGGTGTAGGTGCTGTGCTCGGCTTTGACCTTACTGACCCTCACCCTGATCTTTCCTTGCTGACTTGGCTCCAGACCTGACTTTTATCTCCATGGACTTTAAGGTAATAGCTAATGGGTGGCTGGCTCTGCTACCATCACCAAACTTGGTGCTGTGGGATGGTGCCCCTTGTCAGGAAGGTCACCGCACCTGTCTTCACCTTCTGCTCCTGGTTCACCTCTCCCTCCCACCTTGGGTCTCTACCCTATTTTTTCCTTCTCACCTTGCTATGGACTGGACTTCACCCTGCACTCCCGGCACTGTGAAGTTTTCCTTGGACACTGCTTGGAACAGACCTCTCTTTCCTGTTTCCAGATCCAAATTCAAGTGTTATTCTCACCCGGGAGCAGGATGTTGTTAGTTGATTTGGTTTTATTTAAATGTAGCTGTCCCAGTGCATCCCTAAAGAGATGTATGGATAAACTGCTCTCCAGTAGTTATCAGAGTAACACCCTTCTCTCAGGCTTTGGTGACCAAGGGGACCTAAGGGTCATCTTCTAGCTGGTGGCAATTGCTATGAGGGAGCTCTTTCCTGAATCCATGAAGCTCCGTGATGTTTTTAATGGTAGGTGTCTAGCGAGTGAAGATCCAGATCCAGCCCTCTCTCCCCCCAGTCTGGGCACTGTGATCTGGAAGGCTCCTTTTTACCTTCAGTTTAGACTCCTACGTGAAGCATTTTTAGCTGCACTGTGGTTCAGTTTCAGTTCCCACAGAAGAGGTGATGGGAACTGTCTCCTTCCAGCTCCCTTGCATTTAAGTCTCCTGTGGCTTGGCCCATCTCCTGAGACAGGACATGGGACTATCACCTCTTAGGCTGAGAAGGGACCTGGAACTCCACCTTGCCTGAACGTGTGCTCCAGCATTAGAGCTATTACATGCACTATGATTTACAGTGACTTTGTTAAAGGTGTTTGATGGGTGTTAGACAAGGTCTGAAAACACATGCCAGATCGAGCCTTCTCATGTGCTCCTACAATTCTTCCCTGGGTCCCATTAAGCTTAGGCAAGCATTCTGGTCTCGGTGGGAAGGCCAGTGCAGCTCACAGCATGTACAGACCCTCACCAGGCCCAGGAAGCTTCAGCAGCTCTTGGGCTGCAGTTTCAGACTTGGGCACCTAGAGCTTTTTTTTGGGCTGGTTTGCAGAGGGTCCCTTCTATGCCTATTTGCTACTATCTCTTGTAAAGGCACAAGGTTGTCCTATATGGCAGCATCATTTCAAAAGGCATGGTTTTAAATGACCCATTTTCATCACTTAAGCACTGCTGTAACATCCAGATGTCCTTACCTTTCTTGATGCATAACCCACAGAGGCATTTATATCACCTCCATGATTAAAACCATTAACGTGTTTAATAGCTACCCACAGAACTGCACGAAGAGCCAGGTATTTGCATGAGCCTTGGAGCCCACCAGATGGCTATCTCTGCTCAACTATTCTGATACAGGCTGAATTGAGTTTTTGCTGGCTGGGTTCCTGAGATTCAATACTACTACTTGCTTCTGGCTAGTAGCTCCTTATAATCGGGAGCACCCTCAGCGTCCATTTCCACAGCCACTTTAAGCAGAAGAGGTTTATTTTCTGCTTTTTACAAAAGAAAGATTTTTTTTTCAATAATGCCCACTGTTTTACATGGCATGATGCATTGTCCATGCAGAACTGCTTACAAATACTGTGCCTTTGTCTTGCTTCCAAAAAAAAAAAACCCCAAAACCCAAATAAATTGTTTAAACATAATTTCTAAGAGTTTTTAAGGGTTACAGTTTTCTACTAGAAATCTTCAGCCACACCTGAATTGCTAAAGCCAAGCCACAAGTAAGTTTAGAGAAAATGAAATTGCAAGGTATCATACACAAGGTGAGTATGGACCAATCATCCCTCAGTAACTTCAGAGAGGATGTGCTGAAGGATTGTTTTTATTCAGAAGCCCTGCTCCCAGCCTCCATACCAAGGTCACTTATGTCACTAAGTGCTTTGTATCAGAGGGCCAGACCCTTCATTCCAATATGGAACAGCACTAAATTTATACATGCTGTGGTCTTTTCCTTTCAGGCTTCTACTTCCCAGATACAACCATGTGCTCAGGTGAGAATAACCATGGAGAAGTCTTTGCTTTCAGTACTTATTTTACCACTGAAATGGCACCAGTTATAAAAGGATGACTTAGATGCATCAGCACAGCTCACTTCAGCTCGGAGTTATTGTGTCCTTCTAGAAATACAGAATATTCAACCTGCATTACAACTATCCACCTTAACACCACTCTTAAGTGCCAAATCATCCAAGGCATTTAGGTACCTGGAAATCATATGCAGTAACCCCAGTAAGTAGAAATATAGTACAACTGCAAAGGCAGTTGAGTTATAAATACAAAATCACACAGCACAGATTATATGACCAATACTTCTATCTTTTTATTATTATTTTTCCCCAGAAGCCCTGAGGACAGGAATAGAAAAGTTCCAGCAGAAATGTCACACAGACAGCTTAGCAGCTAAGATGTTTGAAAAGCTGGTGAGCTCAGAGACCTCAAATTTGTAAAGTGCTGTAAGTAAAATGACACACAGAGGTGTTATGTATCTAAAAAGCAGATTGATTTATTTTGAACTTAAAAGGATTTCTATTTAATGAAGGTATGCTGAATCTTTGGAGATAGATGCTTTTTTAAAGTTTTTCTCCAGCAGAGCTCCAGATAAATCCAGGAAAACAATCAAGCTCCCCAAATCCTGATCAGGTCTAATGAGAAAGTGGCAAAATTCAAGACCTGTTGTGTGTATATATGCTGAGCTGCCCTTGTAGAGAAATAATTTGATTAAATGAGGCAGTAATTAGCATGGGAGGGGGAAGCATGCGTTTCTCAAACACGGGGTGAGGGGAAGACGCATGTTGGCAAGAGCCAAGTGAGCATAAAGGCAGTGTTACACAGGATGTGTGTTTAACACACTCTCCTATGAGGTGCCAATGGTCTTTCTTGCTTCAAGTCAGAAAGAGGAAGAAAAAAAATTTGTATCTGACTGGGTACATTCCCCACCTGACAAGGAAAGTTCTTGCAACAAAATCAGAAAAAAAAAGAAAAGAAGAAGAGTTTTAAAAAGGGTCATCACCAACCTGGCCCAAAGTCCATTAACCCATGTCTGAGTTAGACATCTCCAAGTCACTTGCTAGGAAACCTTAATTCTGCAAATTCTCTTTCTGCATGAAAGAGGCACTCTAGAAATCCTAACACCTTTTTGCATCCATGTATGTTTTTAATAAAGAAAGGGGGAGAGAATATGGATCATGATAGGATTAGGTTTAACTGGTGGATTGGACACTCCAGGAAGTTTCAGCTGATAATTCTAGAACTGATGTGACTGAGTAGCATCATAATGGAGCATTACTTACTAAGCACACTTTTTTCTCACAGATTTCTACCATTTCCCTTTCCAGTCGTGGTCTTTGGGTTGTTTGTTTCTTTATTTCACTAAAGGCCCAGAACAGTAACTCCACAGGGCAAAGCACAGCTACTACCTGCTGGAAATTTTCTAATGCTAACATCTCACGTCCACAGCAGAGAAGGGTTAAGTGCCACTGCACAATATAGATTCCCTACTCTTTTTACAGGGAGGAGAGAAAACATGTCTTATAAATAAACACCTCCAGTGTGTGCAGGCTCAAGAACCTCTGCAATAGGAGCACAATGACCTTTGTGGTGCTTTTGAATGTTAACCTCCAAGATCAAACAGTTTCATTTAGACTGTTCCGGGATCCCAGCATCCAATGATCTGTATTACACTCAGATGGGCAGGGTTCTGTTGGTGATGGCTTTGTCTGTTTTCATTTTTTGGTGCCTTTATCTATAATAAGAAATGAAATCAGTATAGCAGTTGCTTCAGCTGACATGGTGATGAAATGGTTTGTCCGTGTCTACAATTTCACCTGAAGCCTTCAATGCCAAGTTAGGTAGACTGATAGTAGAAGTGGTTTTGCTTTCCAGTGCAGTAAATATATTTAAGAATTCTGGCTCTATTATTTTATTTCAGGTAGTTTAAAAGTACATCTTCCAAATACCTGTGTTGAAGAAGAAAATGTCTTCCAAACTGCAGAGCTTTGAAAGATAAACTATCAAGATTCAGCATTAATTACTTTCTAAGCAGTACTCGTGCAAGTCAAAAGGTATTTGGCAGAACTGTAAGTTAGCTTTTGTCTGAGGTGGTCAGGAGCTACACAGAGTTTAAATTTTCTCCTTTTTTAATTCTCATAGGCTCTTGGTGCATGAAGAAACACCTGCAACAGGTGAGTGACTATGCCACTGCTGTAGGGAATCCATTCCAATTTGTATTCTGTATTTTACTGAAGACTTCTGCAGTTCGCTTTGAAATTGATTTTCAAACACTCTATCCTCCTTGATACTCTGGATTTCCTTCACCCAGAAAGCCGTAGAAAACCTTGCAGAAGCAAAACTGGCCAACGTTTGGTTCACTCTGCTTAAGACATGACTGTAGCCAGCAAAGCAGGTTTGTGAGATCCAGTTAAGCACCCAGCCAATAACAAACAAACCACGCTGGATCCAGCTGCTTGATCTCAGTATGCGTGTTAACTTCCTGGAGTTAGAAGAGCCCAGATGCTTGTGTTCATATCTGGATCCTTAGGTGCACTTTCAGGTCTGAGTCTGATGTAATTTAACTGATTTAAGCCAGACAGTTCAGTAGTAGAGTATGCCACTTGAATGATTTTTAAAACTTCCTACTTTCACTTTGTACTGGAGCTTTTTGGTATCAGTTAAACTGCAGCACATTCCAAGTATCTCTCTGAATCTTCACAACATGCTTTCCATAGGCAGTTCTGAAAGATACTGGGATACCATCATGGGAAGACAAGAAGCAGACCAGGATGAAGACATTTCAGCTTCTCCACCAGTGCCATAGCTACCAATTTTGAATTAGTTCCTGGGTTTCAGTTTGCTGAAATCAAACTCTACTCCATTCATTATCTGAAGGCAGCAGTTGATTTGGATAATTTTATTGTGTACACAAGAGGTCTTCAGGGGTACTGCAGGATCCATGATGCTGCCTGATGTGGTACACCTTCTCAAATAGTAGAATGAGCAAATACTCTGCACATTGCCATCTCTGGTAGAAATCTAGTGTTTCCTTAGGCATCTTTTTTCTGAAGGCATGAAAGTGGAGGCAAATGACAACACATGTTGGCAAAGAAAGTATAAATTACACAAGTCCCTTAGGAAGGAAAAAAAATCAACCCCAAAACCAGAACATTTTACCCAGAGTATGTACAAGTCATAAAACATCTCTATTTCATGTACATTTCAAACAATTATCAACTTGTTAAACGTATTCTACTCTATACAACCACATCTTTGCCAAAATTCATGCTCATTATCAAATAAGTTGAAAACAATTTTTAAAATTACCCCAGTAAAAATGCACCTAGTGCAGTATTTTAATGTAAATATGAAGATTTGTGATAAAGGTTTTGTGCAGTTGCACTCCTGTTAACCTTCTTTGCCCTTCATTTTATCACAATTTAATTCAGTGCATAGTTAAACTGGTTGGCAAACTTCTCGTGCTTCCTTTGGTCCATTCGGTTCATTGCTTTCACCACTCGTTTCATAGCACCTCTGAAAGAGAAACAAAAAAAATATATAAAACCAGTTATGTTGATTCTACACAATCTCAGAGAATGTTTATGAACGTTGGGGGAAAAAAATGAACTATGATTAATCACTACCAGGCTTCTGAACACTGCGCTGATGAGGCTGAACAAATTTGTCTTGTTAACTAAATTAGCTGCAGCAATACAAATAGTTTAATTCAGCAATGATTTTATTAACAGGAGTAAACAAATTAAAGTCTTTCAGTTTAATGGTCGTGCATTCCACCCTCCTAGCATTATTTCTGATAGCCATGCATACCAAGTTTGATTTTCAAAAGCACCTAACTGGTCTCAGGGAAAAAAAAAAACTAGAAGTATTTAACAGGATCTAAAAAAACCTAACACTCAGAAACCCTCATGAAACCCAACCTGCAGAATCTAGAACGTTTTTGTGAGGAAAGGGCTTGCTGCTCAGTTCATGTAACAATAACTTATTTAGGAGCTTTCCTTTTACAGGTAACTAAAAACCCATTTCTTCAGCTGTGGGTAGGGTAAGACTTTTGCTCACACCAGAAGCACCCCCATTTCCGAGCAGCAATATTTAATTCACAAGCACAACACTAGTTTAGGAAGACATGAGATTATATAACTCTGCACAGAGACACATGACCAAGTGGAATGGGATCTCTGTTATCTCAAGATGGGCAAGCATTCGAGCCCTCTGCAGTGCCTGCTGTGCTTGAAGGCAGCTATGGAGTGTTCTTCAGATTCAAAAAGGAAATAAAGGAATGAACTTTGGTGCTCTTAAGCTTTCTGGTGCTCACAAATCTGATGAGGATTTTCTCCCATGTTGTTGCTCTTTATTTGCTGCCATTGTTTCCTCCTAGTAAAGATGGTGATTTCCCTTCTTTCGGGAGTGACTGCTATGTTTTTGAACTGCATTTTTTTCTCTCCACAAATTTGTGTGAAGATCACGTAGCTAAGATTTTGGGGGTGAGGAAAATGATGCCTAGATAACATGAATAGGAGCAGGAGATTCTCACAAAAGGCATAGAGAGAGCAGGCCTATACACCCTCTAACTGGTAAGGCAGAGGCATGGGTTCACAATTCCAGGGAGCTAAGGAAGCAGAAGAAAGGCAGTAGCAGAAGTCAAGAGAAGGTTCTGTTGAATACATTTGCCCCCACAGAACTTCCTGTAGGTGTTGTGCACAGCTGAGGGCACCTTGCCTAGGGAATTTTGTTCTTCACTGGATTCTGGAGTTCCTATTTTTATTGGTCACTTCAGCTCAGAAATCTGAGCCTGATATTTGCAGCTGTGCTCAGATGTCACCCTGCCTCTATGAAGAAGGAACTTCTAACACATCTCTGTAATAACCTGGACACTGCCAACGTGGGAGGTATAACCAGCTAAGGACTTGGTTTGAGGGACTATGTCCCATTTAAGAACACGGTACCGATTAACGTTCCCTTTGATTTCTACATCAGAAATGCAGTTGGCAAGTTCAATCACACAACGTGGATAGTTTCAACTCTACCACTGTTAAGACTATGTTGTCAGTCTGCCTTTATCACTTCTGAGAATGCTGCAGGTTGTGCAGTAAAATGAAGACAAAACATCCACCTGGTAGTGTGCACCAGCCTTTTTCAGGATCAGACCCTACACACTATTATTGCAGCTCTGCTCCCATGGTTATCTCCAAGAGGCAAGTTGACTCCTGGTTTAGGTAACTGCTCTCTGTAACGGCTTCATTTCAAAAGCCAGTTTGAAATATCTGAAAACAGAGGATACTTCTTAATAATGCCTCTAAATGGTGGGATTAAAGATTTTCTCAGCAGCAACCATAATGAAAACCAGCATCCTGAAAAAACACCTTGGAAGAGGTATACTTTTAACAAAATCCTGCCAATAAAGTTACCAGAGTAGGGAAAATATGGTCATGGTTTTGCACTTCAAACATTGCCTAATTGGTAGGAGAAAAGTGAGCCTTTAGCAGTGCAGAGTGGCCTTGACACTTTCATGTCATGTAGGTTTTACATTAGCACCACTGGATTGTGCGATACTGTAAATGAAATGAGATCCCACTTTGATGATCTGTGTGCAATTTCACTTAACTTTATTGGCAGACTGGAGCCTGGGTTTATCACCTATACATTTCAAGTAATTTGGGGTTGTTATAAGGAGCCAAGGTTATCATCTTGTTTAGTGCTGCAAAGCATGAAACCTATTAAAACATGACAGGTTTGATTCCCTATGCCTGGCACTAACACACACTCAAAATCATTAGCACAGTCATAGTAAACCAAAAATAGCTTTTAAAAATCTAATTTGTTAAAGTTGATATGAAATTTTGATCATTAGACCTGTATCTCTCAGACTTCTAACTAAGATCAGGTAACACGAAGATTTCACAGAAAACTTGCTATTTCTGTAACTAAAAGCAATGTGGATTTGGCATTATTACACCATTATATCAGAAAAGGAAAAACCAGGGAAAACAGAGTTTAAACAAATATCGTGCCTTGGATGCTGTTCAACTCATCCAGTGTGTTTAGGGAATAACCCACCATTAATGACCTCATAATAATAATTGTGCTTTTTTGATTTGACAACTTTACACTCTTCACTTTCCTTTGACCACTTCATTTTTGACATGTGAAGCCCTTTAAATAGCTGCAGCTGCTTCTCATTTGATAAAGATCAGAGCATGCTTAGGCAAACTTATGTTGCAGCCATATCTAAGCAAGACCAGGTATCAAAAATAGCACCGAGTGGACATATGGAGCTAATATATGTTCTAAATGACATTCAGCTTGGTGGGTTGGCAGGTTCCCACTCCCATCTGAGTTAGCACTCCTGCTTTAAAGTTATGTAGACATATGGGAGTTAAGTCATGGACACACCTTTGCTCCCAAGAGCATGTGTCAAACATATGCCACCCATTGGCAGTGGATGCCAGCACCATCCAAACAGTTTCTTCTTGAGCTAAATGTAGGCAGAGAGCTATTGTTTGCACATGTGCTGGGAGGAAAGGGAGACATACAGAGACAGCACCATTGCAGGAAGAATCCTGTGTCCATATGGCTCTGGTGCAAGGAATAATCAGCTCCAAACTCTTGCACTGGAAAGAGGCCTGCAGCAGGTTCCAGTCCTTGATATTTAAGAGACAGCAGGGGTTAAGGGAACAAGAACCATAACAAAAGGATCCAAACGTTGTTCTTAACCAACTGAATGCATTCTCAGTAAAGGAAGAGAGAAATGCAACAGCAGTGTGTCACTGAAAAAAATACAGTAAGGGATCACTGTGTGAACATACTGGATTGGAAGGCATCGCATCAGGCTCAGTGAGCAATTTAGTATACCCAAAGTGAGAGAAAACACACAGGAAGCCCAGGCAGCAGTCAAAAGTTTGGGAAGGTGTCTGAGCATACACCAAAGGCTCGAGGGCAACTGTCAAGACATTGCTACATGCCAAAAGCCAAGGGTTTTTGACAGATCCTTTTATTAATTGAAGTTCTGCTCATGACAGACCAGCTTAGACTTTCAAAAGGAAAAAAAAATAATTTTCACTCCATCTACACTACTACAATGTGTCTGATGCAGTAAGTTGTGTCACTCTGAACACACCATCTCTTTTCCAGATCCAGTGCTATTTGCGCACATAAAGCAGCATCCATCTGATTAATAAACGATCATCCGGAGAAGGCACTATGGCAATTAAAGGATTTTAAAAAAACGAGTAGGATGAAAAAACATCTTTCATAGGGAAGTTTTGTAACTTAGCTGAAAATCATTCTCTAAGAAATAACCTTGGTCATCAATATCTGCTACTCTTTACCCTCCGGAGATAAGGAAGGCATTCCTGCTCCAGTTAGTGAAGGAAGTTGTTTAGTAAGTTCATGTTAATGTAGAAACAGAAAGTACTGTTGATACAAAGGGAAACAGCAACTTAACAGGCTTCAGAGAACGTAAGCATCTTACTTATTGAAGACTTTCTTCTCAAGCCGGGAACGAGAAGTGTTAGCCTGCTGCTTCAGGTCTGTTAGATTTGGATATTTTTTCTTCTTCCCTTTCTTCTTCCCTCCTTTTCCATTATTTTTAGATGAACCAAGATCTATGCCTGTAGCTGCTTCAACTTCTCTCATGAACTCTGGATCTCGCCACTCTGTTTAAAAGAAAGAGCATGCACTGTGAAACTCCAAACCCAGGCAGAATTTGCAGCCTCCTAAGGTGCAGGTTCTTGTAACCACTAGGTGAGGGCAGAGTCACTGTGCTGGAAGTTGCAGACACAAAGGAAGGGAAGGATAAAGCAGTTAGCCAAAATCACAGATCTTGATGAAAAAGCCCTGCCTGTCTGGGATTAGTATCTATTATTAGCTGCTGTAGATAAAACTGTTCCATAGGAAGACTTCAGTTAAGTTTTCACAGCAGCACAGTAGCAAAATTCCAAGGATACCATTCCACTAAGGAGAGACGACACAAAATGCAAGGGTTATTATTTAGAAATTGAGCAAAATGCCAGCAAGGTAGCTGAGGAACTTACTTATCTCCACAAATAAATCCTGTATAGGCTTAAAAATAAACTTATAAATATGGAATATGTCAACTTTCGAGCTAAGTGAGTGACATTATAACATTTTTGCAAAGAATCATACTTGCTTCCAAACATACAACTGGTGTCTGACACCTAAAGAGCATTCTTAAATAAGACAACGTGACCCTGATGCTGTGAGCCCAATTTTGCATCTGAAAACAATACCACTTTTGAAGCATAATTTTTCAGTTTAATTACCTAAATCAAGTTTCTTCTCTTGGCAATAGCATAAGAGTTAATTTATCACATAAAAAATTTTTGTGGTTTTATCAAAACCTTAGGACTTCAGAATGCAACCACACGCTGTAAATGGATTCTGATCACAGATGCCACTGTGTAAAAAGGTGGAGAGATGGGCAGAAAAAAAACTTCTGAAGTTCAACAAGAGCAAGTGCAGGGTCCTGCACCTGGGAAGAAACAATCCCATGCATCAGTACAGGCTGGGGGCCGACCTGCTGGAAAGCAGCACTGCAGCGAGGGACCTGGGGGTCCTGGTGGACAGCAAATTGTTCATGAGCCAGCAGTGTGTCCTTGTGGGCAAGAAGGCCAATGGAATCCTGGGGTGCATTAGAGCATTGCCAGCAGGTCGAGGCAGGCAATGCTGCCCTTCTACTCAGCCCCCATGAGGCCACATTTGGAGTCCTGTGTGCAGTTCTGGCTCCACAGCACAGAAAGATGTGGAGCTCCTGGAGCAGGTCCAACAGAGAGCCACTAAGTTGGTCAAGCGTCTGGAGAATCTTTCCTATGAAGAAAGGTTGAGGGAGCTGGGCCTGTTCAGCCTCAAGAAGAGGCAACTGAGAGGGGACCTCATTAATGTGTATAAATACCTAAAGGGTGGGTGTCAAAGGGATGGAGCCAGGCTCTTTTTGGTGGTGCCAACCCACAGAACAAGCAGCAATGGGCAGAAACTGATGCACAGGAAGTTCCACATGAAGATGAGGAAGAACTTCTTTACTGTGAGAGTTCCCCACACAGGAACAGGTTGCCCAGAGAGGTTGTGGGGTCTCCCTCACTGGAGATATTCAAGAACCATCTGGATGCAACCCTGTGCCGTGTGCTCTAGGATGACCCTGAGTGGGCAGGGGGGTTGGACCAGATGACCCACTGTGGTCCCTTCCAACCTTACCAATTCTGTGATTCTGTGAAAAGGCATGAACAATTCAGACTGTAAACTCCTTGAGAAAGCAGTTGTCTTTCAACTTTAGAGTCCTGCATACCAGAACAAGGTAACATACTACAAAGTAAAAATGTGGTCAGAGGATGGATACCTTCAAGTGGACATTAGGGCACTGCATTATAAAGATTTTGAGCGTATGGGTTGGAAAAATTGTAGCAAGTATCACTTCAAAGAATAACATGGTCTGAACTCAGCATAAATATCAGAATTCTGTATTTTAACAACCAGTAATTGCCAGCCATTTGTCATACAGTTTCCTGTATGTCAGTCAGCCTTTGTTGCCTGCAGAAATTGTAACACTAACCCTTGTTTAACACCTACATAGCTATAGCAAAATAAACAGTTCTAAATGACTGTACAATTTCACTTATGTACCAAGATGGTCACTAAGTGTGACAAATATTGGTAACAGCATTTCAGGAAGGTCAGAGGCAATGTCTTCACTTAAGAACACGATATTTAGGAGTACCAGAGCAATTTTCCAAGGAACAGTTAGATCTGAACTACTATGATACATGAAAGAAGGACTGATTAAAACCCAACATACCAAAAAGCATGAGGAAAATAAGGAAAATGAAGCTGAGCAAGAACTGAGCAGGAGAAGTATAGAGGGAGAAAATAGAACACACATACTTGATAGATCATAAGACCTCACAGAATTATGGTTTTTTATTTTTTTTTTTAAGTGAAGGAACACGGAACAGCACAATTCAGATACAGGAACGATTAATCCAAGATTAAGGAAAACCCTCTAAACAGTTTATCTCCCAGTAATAAGAAGGCGTCACAGTTTAGGAACCCAGTGAATGGAGCAATTGTTTAAACACAACGAAAAAATGCCGGCATCCAGTAGAGATGAAATGAGCATTTGAGTAAAATGAAGGAGCAATTTAAAAGCCTTTGAGAAAAATCAATAGAATGCCAGGGAAGAGCAGCCTTTTTGAGCATTGATGGGCCCCTAAAGCTCTTCATACATTGTTACTGAGTTTAGCAGCAGGGAAAAGAAAATTACACAGTTTGCAAGGGTAGGCAGGAATCAATACTGTAGTTAGTAAAGAGATGCTATTTCACATCTGACTGGCCAGCGGCCTGCCTTCACCAGCCTGTCCTGATACCTGTTTGTTAACAAGTCACTAAGGGCTGAAAAACCAGATACTCTTCAGGGTTGACACAAAAAATAGGCACTTAATTTGCTCCTGTGTGCAAACTATTGGAAAAGGATGAACGCTGCAGATTAGCAGGTCAGTGTAATCCCACTTGATTCATTGTTTCAGGACCAAAGAGCCCAAAGCACCATTTTGTGGACATTAGCTAGAGTTCAAAATTTTACCCTAAGTTAAAAAATGTTCCATAATAACAATGACAGTGTTGTCAAAACATAGTCATTGCCACACAAACTGTATTACTTTTACAGAATTGTTTTCCTCGTCAACCACACAAGAATGGATATAAACCTGCCATCCTATAGGAAAATGATGTAGGAAGAATTTTGGTGCAATTTAACCACGCAACTGATCCCCAAATTTTAATGTTTGGCATTTTTCAAACTGTCATCATTAGCAAATGAAGTTTTCAATTGTAAGACCAAAGCATGCACTGCACGGAGTCCCCACTTCTGTATTTTCCACAGCAGCACTCACTGCTCAGGTTTGCTTTGAGTCCTTTGTAAAAAAAAACAAACCCAAAACAAACCCCAAAAGAAACCAACCAAAGACCCCCCTAAACCACAAGCCCAAAAGAAACAAAATAAAGACAATTTAAAAGGCTGATGAAAGTACTATGAAACAAATATAAAAATATTGAGGCACAGAAAAAGAGAAAGCAACAAAAAGCAGTGGATAAGAGTATTTGGTGATATCTGGTATACACATGGCTTTGGGAACCCGTAAGGTTTCGTCTAATAAATTAAGTGCTGTAGCTTGTTCAGTATCTCCCCAGCCAGATGGGATGGTTGGGATGGACCTCTGTATGACATCTCAGTTTAACAATGGCACTCAATAATGCAACACAGCAATGTCAACACTGGTTTGGGACTAACACACACATCCTGTGGGCCAGAGGTGAGAAGCATCTAACAACAGCACGCTGACACTGTAATAAAAATAAATATGATGTCTAGCCTCCAGCAATGGCAATTTCACAGGGGGAAAAGAAAAAATAATATTTCCAGTGCAAGTGATTTTTATACCAGAGTATTGGTTTCTAGATTGAAGCTTGTACCTCAACAACACCTTCTAGCTTAATCTGCTAGTTTTAGTTTGTCATAACTAAGTTGGGAACTTTCCTTTTTAGCACAACATCCCCAGCCTGATTTCCCTGTGACAGTCCCACTGTGCCCATGCTGTTGGCTGGATGCTGGTTTAGAGCACTTCGCTCCACCTGGACAAGGATGGGACCAGCCTGCAAAGGTAACACTTCCTGACACAAGCAGGCACCAGAAGGTGTTCAACAACTGCTGCACTGGTGTGGTGCTGGTAATTGCCAAGCAGAGTCACTCAAAGATGGCCAAATCAGTATTAAAGGAAACTGGGTGGGTCAGTTGTATGTTTATATGCACGTTCACTCAACGTGGACCTTTTCTGCAAAACAGATCAACAACTGTTCCTTGTGCTCTGCAGAGCATAGTAATATATGTAAACTGTGAAACTGGTGAAATACTGAGTCAGTCAGAGCTTAAAGGAGAACTACCTCCTTAAAGGGAGTATACTACAAGGTATCAAAATGATAAAGTCTATGGGTAAGTTTAATTAGAATGCAGAATACTCACCTAGAATAAATAGCTTAAACCAGAGAAAACTAAGACCTGTTGGAAGAAGGCAGATTAAATAAAAGCTTTGAAAACAAATCTGCCCCTCCAATTACACACTATGGCTTTGTTGGATAGATCCCTGTCTCCCGTCTTCCTTTGCAGTCCATCAACTTCCAGTAGCTTCCTGGTTTTGTCCTCCCCGGCACTCTATGCAAATCTACCTTCATCACTAATGAGGTTTAGTTGTACTATTGGAAAAAAGTTTCTTATTCTCCTTGCAAATCTTCCTGCCCGTGTATTCATTGCTTACTGTCTCATTGCCTGCATTCTTTCCCTTGCAGTCCAGAGCTTCATCCTGGCTAAAAATGTCCTAATAATCTTGGGGAAGCATAACCTTACCCTCCAGAGCATTCCACACCTGAAAGCAGCAGCAAGGATGAAAGAAGGGCATTAGTTTTGTTGCCCATCCTCATTGTTTAAAAGCAAAATCCAGAGTATTGCACGGTAATATGTAAAGAATTAAACAGCACAGGTCTGCCTGCTCCCTTCCTCAAGCCCATCACAAACATCATCCTTACTAGATGAACATCCAGACTAGTTATAATGCCAATAAAGTAAACCTCAAGGTGAAGGCTTTCCTCGTTCCGAGTATTTTATAGTGATGCTGCATAGATGCACAGCATAACAAGGCCCAGAATTCTCCTTCTAATACTCAAGTAGTAAGTGAGTAGATATAGAAAACATAGACTATGATAGACATGAACAGATATAGGAAAAACAAGTTCCCACATTGTGACAAAACACTCTGCCAGTATTTGTGTTAATGCAGTGATCCTAATAATATTACCATTACAGTAGGTAAATCACAACTGTTAGGGACCAGCAAGATTAGATGATTACTTTGCAAAAGCCTGGGAACAGTTACTGTCAAGCATTCCCCAGGAAATAGGTTTAATTGCCCTTAATAAACATGTTCCTTAAGATAAAGGCTATAATACATCTGTCTGAGAAGTATTAGGAACATCGTGATAACTATTGAAAATAAAGAACAAACCCACCATTAGCCTTATTCTGTGTACACATATATCCATATTTACCACATAAGAAAGAATCACTGCAAATGATCTGCAAATTAAAATCAAACGGACTTTAAATGAGAGAATGGGGTTAGAGGCAAAACAGAAATATGATCCAGTTCCATGGATCTCAACCTGTGTCTTTAGCAACAAAAGAACCTCTTCCTCCATATAGCCTGTCTCCTTCCCTGTCAAACTGTATAGTGAGATTGTTGTCCAGCTTGTATCTACACTGTATCTATATAGGTACAATATATATAGATACAATCTATACAATTATCATATAGATAGTAAGAACATATTGTAGATACTGTAAATATTGTATAGAATATATACACAAAAACAATAAAGACATTATGCTTACATTTAAAGCTTATTTCCCACCTCTGTCCAGTATTGGTTTTTTTTTGTTTTTTTTTTTTGTTTTGTTTTGTTTTATTTTGTTTTCAAAAATGCTATGCAGGCACAAACCTGGCTGAGCCTCTTGCTTCTCAAACCGCATCTTTTCCTCTCTGGCTCTGTCCTCTGGATTAACAGGGATGCCAGCTTCATCCCGAGGAATTATCTTTCCATGGAAAGGGCACTTCAGAAAGAAAAGGAAAAAAATTCTCAAAACTTCTGAATGAAAAGAAAATGTCTACATGTTATTCAACATAGCTTAAAGCCAGACACTGGAATCAGGCGACAAAACTTTACACTTGATCCCCAGTCCCCCTTAGAAAGCACCAGGATCCCACAAACATCATGTGTTTAATATATTCAGAATCTCAAAGAAATAAGCTCTCTGTGATATGAATATCCAATTTCAAGAGGCCAGGTAGCACATCCTGCCAAGTCTGGAACCAGGGCACCAATGTCTCATTGTATTTTGCTATCCCTACCCTGTAACAGTCCCATTTAAAGCATTTTAGCGCATTCAGAACCTTCAGTCTCAGGTAAAAGAAGGATATTAGACCAAAGTATTTAAGCAAAGTATTTCTGCTCCATAGGGCTCATAATTTAAGGCTGTGTGGAATTTAGCTTTCATAAAACCTAACTTGCTAATAAAATCTCTTTACCCCTTAAACACCCACATTTCTAAAAAAAGTTGATATCAAATATATCTCTAAATGAGAAAACTTTTTGGCAAACAACTGTCTCTGCTTCACTGTCAGGTACTCAAACATCAGTTATAAATATAATATAAATATCTGTGATGATTGCCAAAAATATATGGGGGTCCTTTAAATGCTTGCAGCTTCCTTACAGAAAGGATGCTTCTCATATCAACAAACTTCTCCAGACACAATTTCCTTTCACTGCCTTCAGCTATATTTGCAATGTGAAATAAACTTTTATGGACGTGTTTTAATAAGATCTTCTCCACATAGCACATATATTGGAAGTTATGTTACTTGGTGCCCACCTTAATCCGATCTTGTCTTTCACACAGACTTCCATCAGGCATTGGTGCTCGACATTTATGTTTCACTGGTTCAAACTTGCCAGCAAATGTTATATATCTGGTTTTCAACATTTCGGTTATTTCTTTGTTTTCCACCTCTTCGTCTACTTCACTGGGTGCCCAAAATCGATGCTCAGAAGTAAATCTGTGAAAACAACAGATGAAGTTTATTCCCAAAGTTGGAAGAAAGCACATAAAAACGCCAGTATCATCCCATGGTAAACTGACATGTAGAAAGAAGGGAAGCTTTACTAGTGAGTTAGAAAAACCCAGGAACCTACCATTCTTTCTTATGACTCCTATATTACGAAGATATTTTAAAAATATCGCCAAAGCCTGTCTAGTATTAATTTCTTGTTTAACCTGCTAACCTATGACAAGTCTTAGCTCCAGCTCTTGATCTGACATTCAGAGTCAGTAATCCGATATCCAGTTTCAGTGAACAGCTTTGTAATTCTGCAGTTAACATTCTTCATAACAATATACTTCTATGATTAAACACAGGAGACAGATCAGGGAGGAAACAGTTTGATCTTAACTTGTCTGATCTTAATCCTGGCAGCTGTACTCCTGTAGCAGCAAAGAAGCAGGAGCTGAAGTCAGAGTATGCTGCAATATATTTGGACCAAGGAAGAGAGCAAATAATCAGCTGAGCCTTAGAGATTCTTTCTGCCAGGTTCTCCCATACAGAGGTCCATAAGTCTGAGAAACTTACAGGATGTTTCTCTGACTGTAACTGCCCCTCTGACTGTAAATGTTTTTCTCCTAATCATGAGAAGAAATTAGGGTGAGTGGTTTAAGCTGAGATATCTAACTATAAGATATCTGAAGTTAACAACAATCCCATCACAAATTTAAGGAAATACAAAGTTAAAGAGAAAAAAGTACAGCTAAATAAAGCAAAAATATTCCAGCCTGCATGTCTGCTGCTTATTACAAGCAAAATGGAGATATCTAGATGACAGATGTCTTGATGAGGACTTGAAATTCATAAAGGACACTTGACAATCCCTTTCTTCTACACAGCTCTTCCACCAATTACCCCCAGAATGATTTTCTCTATCCATACCCAACTCCCCTCACTCAATATCCTCCGGTATCATTCCTACTTCTGAAACTTTGCCTTTTGTAAACTGCAGAGCCATATATAAGTGAACATTGGATTCACTCAGCACAATGACCTCAATTCAGCAAAACACACAAACCAGTACTCAGCATTACTTTAGTGGGCCTGAAGAGTTCTGATGAATTTTATCTAAGCAAGTTTTCAGCAGATGACAAGGAAAAAAAAATAAAGGAAATTCTTTGACCTTAGCAACCAACAACATTTACAGCTGCTGGTTTTACTGCAATATCCAACCATTTAAAACTATGTAAAAAGATTAGAACTGCTTTTGAAAAGGATTAAACAATTTCGAAGCCATTCTATGATTTGCCAAATCACCAGTAAAACGTTCAATAAGTAAAAACCTTGTTAAAGAGATTCGTGCTATCCAGGAATTTCTTCATCGACTATACCTTGGTAGTGCCAGAAAAATTCTGCCCTGAAGTGCAAACAGCATTCTTATGGTAAATTAGGGGATAAAGGCAAAAGAGTTCTAGTGGATGCTAGTTCAACATTGAGCATTTTGTTATAAAAAAATGTTCAGTCACACAATTCTGCAGACTGTAGCCTAAACAAAAAAGCTCTAAGAATCTTTACAATATACCAGTATGACTTCAGTCCAATGTTTGAATGGTGCAGTATTTCAGCTTCAGAAATTATGTGGCAAGATTGTACAATAGACAGTAAATAATTAAATTAATTTCTTACTTGCTTATTTTAACACAGTCCTGAAAACAAGACTGACTGCTAGCTCTGTTACTAACCTTAGAGACACAAGGAGAAGAAAGCATTCCTAGAAAGACATCCAGCAGGATTTCTACGTGTGAAGTAGTCCTGCAGAATCTTTTAGTAAAATTCTCGTGTCCCTTGGTGGTCTGAGCTCCCCTCCTCCTCTAAATTATCAAATTACAGTTACATGAGAATGAAGAAGCATTTAGCAATTGTGCATGCCAACCTTTCCATTTAGGGAAAAAATTCTATTCAATTTTGACTTCTCCCCCCAAAAAATCTGCATCCAACAAATCTTCAGCAAATTAAAATTATGGTTTACTCTATATATCATTGGTCAGTATTTGGGAACTAGACTTAAAACAGTCTGATTCCTGCACAGATATTAGTAAATATTCTTGTTTACTAAAAGCATAAATTTTTCTCCCAGCATTACTTAAAGAGGTGAGAAAAGAAGAAAACAGTGCTAAATCTCAAAGTTTTCTGCTTCGCTGGTCTTGTAATTTAACCAACACTTTAAAAAGGCAGAACAGGAAATCTTTGTTTGCAAAAATGATGCATGTGACAAGTAAAACCTCTTTGCAAGGGGGATCAAAAGGGGAGCAGATGATCAACTAGAAGATCAACACCTCATACCCATAGAAAGTGCGTTACTGAGCTAGACAATAACAGAGGAAATTTAATGGAAATTACATGGCTATACATTAGGAGGAATGAAAGACAAGTAATAGCTAACTGAAATCCAAAAGAAAGTCCAGCCCCTGGAGAAGTGTTACAGTCTTTCAAGAAATCTATACAAACTTTGTTCCTAAGATGACAGGAAGCTTATCAAAAGCTTCAGTAAATATGAATTCTAGAACCAGTATGATGCATACAGAGATCCTGGAGCAAGTGCTAAATGTGCTAATTCAGATAACCTGGTCAGTCATAAAAAGTGCTGCACCAGCTAATTTCCTGTAATCCTAAGAATAAGATAATTTAATTCAAGGAGGGGGGTTTGGAAGGCCCATGCTATCCAAAATAGTTGGCTAAGCTGGCATAACAGTCTCTAGACAGTACAACAGTGTGCAGTATGAACCATCCCCCAAAAAAGTACTACTACAGCTTAATAAACTAATTTTAAGAGTTCTTAAAGGCAGAAGTGTGGAAATTCTTTGGCCCAAACTTTTTGTAAAGCCCACAGTTACATCATTTACCAATTAAACAAAGCTTCTTTAGAAAATCATCTTCCTGGTAGCTACATTTTTAATTTAAATCTTAATTTATCTTAAAAGATAAATCCTAATTTATCATAAATGCTGTAATTCAGTGTAGTGTTAAATAAGTAAAAGGAAAAGACTTTTCCACTTCAGATTTTAGGAATTCAAATACCATACATACTCCATGTGTTGTATGGGTTTGGGGTTTCCTTTTTTTCCCTAGGCAGGGAAAGACAGAGACAGTATGTGTGCATATAGAAAAGTTAAAGGACTATCTTAACTTTTCAGTAAATATATTTTATACCAAGGGGTCAATGGTATTGTGTGTGCAGAGTTACTTAAATTATCTTTAGTTAGATTGGCATATCTGTAGTTATAGACTATAAGGTTCAGAAGTGTGCCCTCTATTTTATTGGAAAGCATAAAAATAAAACAGTACAGCACAAGGCAGACAGGCAGTGAAATATGCTTCTGATTTCACTTATGACTTGAATAACTCATTTGCAATGTAAAATAAAGCCTTACTACCTTATCACAGACAAATGCTTCTTAAAGCCTCGCTGAAAATCTTAACCATTTTATAGGCTTTGAAGAGCTTACACCACATGAGACAGAACCCAAAGCTTACTGGCTGTATTAAAGCACTATTATGTATCAAATTTCACTGGCTTTCAATAATTTCAAACATATTCAACATTTTATGAGATCAAGTACAAGGGCAATGCTTCCTCTTGCTTTTTGCTGCAAACACTGTCTTCACACTGCAATCATGGGTTGGCTTTTTTTTTTAGTTTTGATAAGAAAACAAACTAAGTTAAAGTAATAGTGCTGAGAATATGAGAGTTTGATTTGCAACCCAGCCAGTCAATGGTTTCTGCCTTTTCCAAACCAGGTATGGTACACACTGATACTAAAGTTCTGGTGGACTTAAATGAAATTTATACATAGAGGGAGGACTTTGCATCCCAACTTTCATATAAAAACACTACTGCTAAAAAAGGGTTTTAAAAACTGACTGCTAGAAACAAGTTCTGATGTATACAGGCAATATGTTCTCCCCAGCATTGCCAAAGCTTTCCCCGAGCCAGCAATGCTTCATGTCCAAGAAACACAAACCCTTCCCAGACAAGCATGGAAAGTGAGTGATCCAAATTCAAATCCTGTGACTGCCACCTATTTCTTGTGTGCCTGAATAATCATATCAGTTTCCTCAGTTACCACTCTGTAAAGTCTGGAAAAATACCCCTGACACTTTCCCCAGTCTTTCTCCTACCTTGTCTGCTATTTATTTAGACTGTAAAGACCACAGCAGAGGGACCGTCTATCACGCACTTGCACAGCACTTTGCATAATGAGGTACCAATTTAAATTGGAATAAGTGCTGCCATGCTGCAAATAATACACAAACATGAAAAGAGTAGGAAAAAAAATGTGCTTTGAAGCATCAAAGGATGTTTAATTAGTATCACATCTTCTCAAAACAAATAACATTTTAAGGTAGAATTTCTGACTTTGTTTATGGGTCCTACAACAGAAGGGAAAGAAGAAAAGTAATTATCAAAAGAAATAGCAGTCACCCCACTGCATGACCTCTGAGTACAAGTAGATCTGTATATTTGTTTAATTTATCTTAAAAGAAAAAGAGCATTACTTGAGAATCTTCCCAGCACTTGGCTGATCCTGTCCCCAGTAGTGAAGATCTAATCCAAAAGGCATGAGGGGAGCTTTAGCTCTTTCTTCTTCTAGTTTCCTTCTCTTACTGTCAGGCTCTTCTAAGGCTGCTGGCTCAGTAGCTGCAGAGTCACTGGAGAAAATTGATGGAAAGTCAATACAGAGCAGAAATGATCACAACCACCTTTTCTCTTGTTTTCATTAGATTTTCACACCAACACTAATATTATCTTAGATCTAGGACTATGACTACCTTTACAGGAGTCTCCTTTTTTTAAAATAAAACACAGACAATAACACCACACACTAAGTACAGCACACTGCACCATGAAGCTTCACTGCACGTTCAGCTGTAGCTAAGCAAAATGTCTTCTACACCATGGGTGCAGAAGCCTGGAGATCTAGTGGGGGCAGCAGCAGTTCACACACGATGTACCAAACAAGAGCTACTGATGTGGCAAACTGTCTTTAGAAAGATCTTGCTTCTGTAAACTCATGGCCATGCCTGCACAGCAGTCACACAGGTTGCCAAGTCTTTGGTTTGGTTGATAAAATTCCATCTTGCAGACTTACAGAACTCACTGTGCAACACCACTACAGAATTCAATAGTCCTCAAAAATCAGAGTACTGTTATGGACACCTTGGCTGTTCACTGATAGAGCTGCACACGGTCTTAGTCATCTTACTGAAATGTTAACTTCTAAAAGATTAGAAGTCAAAATGTACATGCGAATACTCCAAACTCCAGAGTTCTAACAAAGTAACCCCTTTCTCTTTATGAGATTACACTGCAGTGTGCTAGTTTTCGGGGGCTTTTCTGGGCAATGCAGAAGTGTCTTTTGATGAATATGCCACTGAGCAGATTACTCCAGTCCTATCCCCAAATTACAGATAAATGCTAGATAAGGCTGGAATGTGACCAAGCTTGGAATAGGATTGACAACAAGTATGTCTTTGGAATCAGTAAAACACACCTCCAGGCAGCAGTGACAACACAAGTCACTAGGAAGCAAGGGACTGTTGAAACTACTTTCTAATTTAGTATTATGATATGTTCTGTTTAGTTGCAAAAATTATGCCAATAAATAGGGATGTGGGTTTGTTTGGGTTTTTTGTTACGAGAGCTGGGAATGTTTGTATTTCCAGAGAGGCCATTTACACCAAATAAAGCCTAAACCAAGTGACTAGTAAAATATTCCTTAAGAGCCTGGTGCAATCGCTAACAAAACCCAAATCTTAAGCAAGTGAACGTACATCTAGGTAAAAGAACTGTAACTCACAATGACACCAAGACAGCTTTAGCAGCTTGCTTAGTTTCTGTGTGCTTTCATAACTAATAAATACAAGTGAGAACAAGAGGTTTCTACAAGGATGAAAACAAAGATAACCTGGCATGTGGAGGTGGTAACTTTGGTAGTTTGTCTCTAATAAGTTTCAATGTGGCAGCTGCACAAGTTGGATCAAGTTCATCTTCATTCCTTTTCAGCTGGGCGCTCAGCAGAGCTGGTCCTACTGATGTCTTCACTGCAGGTGCTCTGGGAGATGACTGAGGTTCCAGCCCTGCAAAAAAACCTTGATGTTTAGGAGGGATTAACTTCTCCCACCCTCAATGCTTCACAGCAGGGCCAAACAGCTCAGGATACTAATTACACATAGAGGAGCTGTTTCAATTTGCATTAGACATCAAGCCCACTCACAGACAAGAGTTGTGAATTTTTGCTTATTTTGTGACAGAAACACACTGAATAACTAACTACAGCAAATCAACTTTTAAATTTGTACGACATGGTGTGACAACAAAGAATGATGTTACTTCACCTTGGAAAGAAGGATTTTAACAATACTTATTTGCATAAACCACAATACTGCTTTTTGTATGTAAGTGTCTAGTGTCACAACTGCTTGCTGGTACATCATTTCTGTACTCAAGGTTATATCCAGGTAAAATAGAAGAAAGGCACTATTGGCACTATTGTTTAACACCTGGAGTCCCAAAAGACATTTAACAGTAGAAAGCAAAAGCAAAGGCATACATCCATATCCTCCTGTGTGCTGAGATTAATTCTTTGCGGTGTCTCAGCAAGAAGTCCTGCTAAAACTCAAAGCCAGGCAAAGAGAAACAACTGGGTGAGGGATTCCCTGCAACATGACTGATGAGAACAGGAATCACTGTCACCCAGTATGGCTGGCAGGGAAGCACACCCAGTGAAAAAACAAAGCGTGTGTGAGGCACGTCCCTGTCCTCTGATGATTCTCAGCTACCACCTCGACTCTTCAGAGCTGAGAATACAAACCAAAATATCCCTTGTATTCCTTCCTGATTAGTTAAGGGGCAGCACCACTGAGAATTATTGAGTTTTGATTCCTAAATACATCTGCAAACAGAATTATCTAGAGAACATTCTTCTTTCACAGATACTAAAGCATACAATTTGCCAGGATAAAATATCTAAGCGCTGGCAGAAGCAACGAATACACCCACAGAATACACTCAAGAGACAGTAAATGCCTAGGCTATACCTGAGGAACAAGCCTGTTGCAAGGCAGTACCAGGCACTGATGTTCAGCACCAGCAGCTCAGTGGTAGGGCAACTTAATTACTTTCTACAGCTAGATTAGACACTCAGCACAGACTGTAATGATGCAATTAGATAGGCTGAGCAGTTAGACAGCACATGACTCTACCCGCTGAGCTAGAGAGCAACTCTATTAGCTGGCAGTAGTAACAAGAACTTTTCAGACAATGACAGCTAAAAACAGCAAGATGTGACCACTCACAGTACCATAATAGACTACATTTTGCCTTTTTTATAAAATTAAAAAAGCTTTTTTCTAAAAGAAGTAATTGAAATGCAAGGCCCCACTCACCAAAAAAAAAAACCAAAATCAACACAAAAAAGTCAAGGTTTCACAAGACAAAAATTTTAGCAAACTATCTCAGCCTTCTTATGAAAAGCAATCTGAGTTTACCCAATGTGTTTTAGCCGTTATTTAATTGGGACTTTACATCTCTTGCCCACTTGTAGCCAGCCTTGAAGCTGTATCCAGGAGTATTCTTTCTTTGCCAATTTGTTTTGCTAATCATTAAATGTATCCCAAGACATCAACTAAAGAAAGGAGAAGCTAATGTGGTATGAACTGCCCTCTGAGTGGGAAACTGCAGGACACATAGCAGCAGGTAGATTTGGTACATACAATATTTTCATGTCAAAGAAGAACATTTCTCACAAACAAAATCAGACCAACCCGCCCTAATCACTCTTTCCACCTTATAAGGTCTTTCAGTATTTCATCCTGACCCTGATTCATTTGTAATGCATGATTCCTGTAACCTATGTGGTGCAACCACACAGAAGACATTGCCTGACTCCAGCCACAGGTCGAGTGGCTGAGCTGCAACCTTACAGATCCACCCCCTGAAGACATATGGGCCTACATTTCCCAAGTACCTGGATCAGGAGCTGAGTCCTTGCACAGGGAATGACATCTCCTAGTTTTCCAAGGCTCCAAGCTCAGGGCACTTGGAAGGATGATGCCCTGTCAAACCTCTGCTTAACCTAGTTCCTGGACATCCTCTGCCCGGAGACAGCTGACAATCCCAATTTAAAATCCACAAAGCTAGAGCCCCTCAGGAAAGGAGAAACAAAAGCAAACACCCAGTTGGATCCAGCTTGCATGCATGTGTAGCCTTTAAGTTTTACTGCATACAGCAAAATTACTTCAGTCATTCCTAGATCTTCTGAATACAACTGACTCCAGAGAAAAAGAGTCCCACAACACTCTCAAGCATGAGGACCCTAAGACTACCTGAGATGCTATGTCTCCCTCTAGTATGGCTTATACTGGTAACAATGAAGCAAAATGTCTAAGGGCAAGGCAACTCAGGGCAGAGCCCAGTAACACCAACTGTGGCATCTAGATGGCTTAGCTGTCTCTTGCAAAACAAGAGAGGGAAGGAAATAGGATCTAGAGAAGAAAAAAGGATGAGAGAGCACTAGCCATCAGCAGTTAGTAAGCATTCACAGACATTTCTTGGTCTTTTCACTCTCCCATGACAGCTCCATACATTCCTTCTGCTTATCCAGTGTATAACAAGAAACGTGGACCATTTTAATAAGCTGGTTGAGGCAAGTACACCCGTGATGCAACATGTGTGTGATAGTATTTTCCCATGTCCATACAGGGACCAGGCACAGCTCTGGTAGGCTGATACATTCCACCTTTCCTAAGAAAAGGCTACTTGAGTATGATGTAGATACCCCACAGGAATGAACACACATCTGAGAGTGGGTATTTCAGTAGTGCCAGTCCTGCAGCTGTCCAGGAAAAACTTCAGCAATCACCCAATTGTGTGAACATTCGGAGGCAGCAAGCATTGCTGAGTGGACAAAGACATTAAGAGCCATTCACCACGGTCTGAAGCCAGTGTCAAACCCAGCTGCTCCCCAACTGCCTGTTCTGCTCTTTGGAGAATACCCCAGAACCAAAGCTCACATTCCTAAGGCGGTGCAACCTGAAAGACAGTGCTTCTTGAGCTGTCCAGTGCTTCCTGGGAAGTGAAGTTAGCATGGGTTGTGATGCAAAGAAGGATCACTCCTTTTTAATGTTGATGTCCTCAGATTGGATGTTAAAGCCTGCCAACCAGCTGTAGACAGACACAGGTCATCTTGATGTTGGCTGGTGATGCTGCTGAGCATGCCTGGCACTACTACTCCCTTACTCAGCTGTGCTCACATCACATATCCTAATGAAAGTGATGAACATGCCACATTCAATCTAACTTCCCTTCCCACAGTTAACAAGACTTTAAAGAACATTGTTAAATAAATAAAGGACTAATCTGTGCATTGGAAAAGGGTCTCAAGATTAGCAGAAGGGCCAGCAATGAGGGAAATTATAATTAAGCATAATAGAATGGAACTAAGCAGAGAAATATCTATGCTAAATAGCAAAAGAAATGATCTCATGACATTTATTAGGCTGAGGACTTGCCATCCAAGAGGGATAATGGTGTCTCCAGAAAAACATTTTTTAAACACTTCAGTGAAATATTAAGGGAGCAATCTTTGATATACATGTCTGGAAAAGGGGTAGGATAGGGCTCCATCTCAGCTCCTGCCACAAGCTAGAAAAGCCCTTCTCATGTGCTTTGTACCAAAGCGAAACAGAATTAACCCAAAAGACACTGTCATAACCACACTTCAGAACCATCAGGATTTGGAGAAGTAAACTTCCTTTATGACAGAAATAGTTACAGACAGGCTCTTTCACATGAACATGGTTAGCTGAGAAAAATACGTGACAGAGTATCTGTAACGCAGAATTGCTTAGACTGCATCTAGCACTTAAAACTGCCTTTTTTATATCTTCCCCCCCCCCCCCCCTTTTTTTTTAGTAAAGCATTGTTTAAAGCAACAGTTTTGAAAGCACTTGTACACATACTATTTACTAACTGTCTCAAAGTCAGAAGGTAGCAGGTACGTGTCTCTCACTACACCTTTTCTCCTCTTCATAGAGAGTATGGGCATATGTATTCAAAGTTGTCAGGAAACCCTGGTTTTATTCCAGTTTTTCCTACGATGTTTGTGGAAAGCATGATTGCTTGTTCACCACACTGATTTTGTTTGGGGGGGAGAGGAGGGGAACAGCAGAGACAAGCAGTCAGCAACACACAGAAAAGGCAAGAGAGATAAATGGACAATGTGACATTTAGATAGATAAAAATCACATCCAAAAGATCAATATAGGAATTCTTCAGAGTTACAAGAACAAAATATTTTCCATTGATTTCTTATTTTAAACCATTAACAGAAAAATGGCTAAAGGTGAATACAGTACAACATGAGTAACACCAACTCTACTGGGGATTTTTTTAAAAAAATATTTGTTTATAAAATTAATTCTTGCTAACAAGATAAAAACAAGAGTTACCATGCAGACAGCCCTGGCTGAATGGTATCCAATGTCAGGGTGGATTTTTTGTTTTGTTTTTAAGACATAGATGGGATTAAACACAGTTTTAAAAATAAAATACCTCTTAAGAATTCTGCTGTTCTATTTTATTTAACACAAGTACAGTACCTGGGTTCAAATTGTTCCAGTAGTAGCTTTTCGAAAGAATCATAAAAATGTTCAAATCCCCTTTTTTGTTTAAATTGACCAAATGGCACCTATTTGCCTGAAGCAATAAAGTAGACCGTGTTCACAAGACAAATCGATAGAAGGAAAGAGAGAGGCTGGGGTTTCAGCTGAAGTTAGGCTGCTGAATGCTGACATTATTGATTTTAGCTAGTTCAGCTGGCCTTGTAATTAAAATGTAAATTTGAGAAAGAGATTATGTCCTGACAGAAATGGTGGGATTAGGAGGAGATAAAAGCCCCTCAGTGAAAATTCAGAGAAAGAACGAGCACAGGTTTCCTCAGCTGTGTGGATTTAGACGAAATCTAGCTACTTCAGATTCACTTAAGTTTAATTGAAAACACGAAGATAGAATATAAACAAGTATTATGGACCTCAACTTTCTTGAAAAAAAAATAATATAAATTTCTGTTTCTCATTTGTTGAATAACTGTGTGTGATTTATGTTAGTACTGACACTCTCTCCCAGACTGTCAGGAAAATGCAGCAGTTCAGGTACAATATTTCCCCATTTACCTTCTACTGTGCTCATAATGAAGAAACCTGAACATATTTTACTCCAGAAGCGCAACAAGCTTTGCTGCTAAGTGAACAGAACTTTGCAAAGTTTACTTCATATTGACTTGCAGACCAGAGGGTTCAAGTCAATGCCTGGGGCACTGCTTCCCAACAGCTTCAGTGTTTCAGGATCAGTTCTGCTGTGACCCCACACACAAATTCATGTGTGTACAAAATTAACACAGATGATCACATGATAGGAAGACTTCGTTATCTCTGAAGGTTCTGCTACTGAAAAGGGATGGAGATTTGAAATATATGTCATCCCTTACAGATATCTGATCTTTATGAAGCCATCACAAACTCAAGGAATATTCAGGGTTTTTTTAATTAGGCTCAAATTTCACCTCCCTTTACCTTATATATATATATAAATAAAATCAGGCTTTTTTCTTGTTAGTATCACTTCATCTACACAGAACTCTAAAATGAAGAAAAAATATCCATTATGAACAAAACCTTAAAAGTATTCATACAGGGATAACACTGATTAAAACTTATCATGTGTTGTGGTAGAAAACTTCCTCTTTCATTTTAGACAGACACAGTTTCTTATCTTACCCTTGAACACCACTGAACAAATTGCTGTCTGCAGCTGCTAGGGGAGGATGCTGAAATGCCAGAGGTGGCTTTAGCAAGTATTCTCACAGCACACAAACTGTGTGTGCACTCAAAGCAACTTACCACAGGGACAACTGCACGTTAGAATTTCTGTATAACTTTTAAAAAGTTGTCAAGGGGTCTTTTGTAATCAGAGGTTTTAAACAACCAAAAAAAATGCCCGCAGTGCCTTTGAATGCAGCTATGCTCATTTATATTTATCCAAAATTTTAGAATTCTACTTTGGAAATTCAAATTAAAGTTAACAACCATACTAGTTAACTGCAAGAGTTCATTAATGTTACATAAATACTTTGTTTGGCTTAATGGAATTATAGAATATATTAATTTGTTATAATGTTAATTCTAATTAATTAACTATTGATGTTTTACAATCACAGCTAAGAATCAGAATAACTCAAAGAAGCAGAGTTTAGACTAAAACTTTTCTACACCTTACATCTTGACCTTTTAAACTTATTATTTTGCAGTCCCTGGCCATGGCATAGTTCCTATGAGGTACAATAGTATCACAAACCACTCGGAAGTACTATCAGCATCCTGTGCAGTGACTACTAATATCTAAGAACTTTAGTAGGAATCAGGTATATCCCATGTCCTGTCAGATTTTCTGAGAGCCTTATTTGAATAGAAGGACCTTGCCTGAGAGTGAGGAAGGGTTTGCATGATCAACTGATTAGGATGCATCAGAAGAAATTTCTACAATCAATACTTCTACATAGAATCATAGAATCGTTTTGGTTAGAAACAACCTTCAAGATCATACATGGATGAAGTAGTATTTTATTGGAAGTGCTAAACACGTTGTTTTCATAAATGTGCAAAGTTATCTTCATTCCAAATACTGTATTATAATGTTTTACTCAATTATTGTCCTAAATGTAGCTATAAAGAACATGTGTTTTTCCATATACAGATATATTCAAAACATACTAATATGAGGCAATCTCACTTGCAAACATAATTAAATACTTCTAATGTTGTATATGCTAAGAAAAACTGAGACCACAAGACATGTTTGATTATAGCTATTCAGGACTGGAGTCCTAACTTCAATGATGGGTATCTGTTATCTATACATTATGATAAATCAATGTCAATCATGTAACAACTAAGTCTGATTTACTTATTTTAAGTATTTATAGTAATATTAATAGAAATCTTATTCTAAATACTAGACCCTTGTCAACTAGCACCCTAACAACTGCGTGTTAATTGCATTTTCCAAATCTGGGAAAAAGGAACTCAAATTTCACAGGGCAGTGAAAGGTAAGTGGGTAATTCTGCCTGTCTTTCCACCTGCAAAACCTGATTTGTTTTTTCCCCCCTTAAAGAAGTCAGGTAATATCCACAAGTCCTTACTTAGCCTAGACAGTGTAATTCTAAGTCTCAGATTCAGCTCCTGGGAACTGTGCCTCATACGCTGAAGTCTACAGGTTTGCTTTCACTGTGGCCTCCACTGAGCTGTTTCTCCACATAAAACTGTTCTCCATGTTCTTTTTGAATGCAGGAAGAATTCCCTCAGGAAGCTCCTGAGGTATGGAAACCTGACAAATCAAACCAGACTAAAAAGCTATTAGGCTTTTAAAGCAGAACCCAGACAAAGAGAAATCTCTTTAGTAAGGAAGGAAAAAGCTTAAGAACCATTTTAAATTTTCATTTAGCCAGCACGTGTGTCTATTTAGTGATTCAACAGTGAGTAGAACCTCAGCAACTTCATTCCCAAATAATAATGTCATCAAAACCATTTGTTTTCATTACAACTAAGGTAGGGCAACCACCATTTGGTTGCACATTTTTATGGCCTGTAGCTAACAAAAGAAATTGGCCAGACTGCTCTTCAGACTACATCTCACCCCAAATAAACCCACCTTGTATTTTGTATGAAATATAGCTAAGCTGCTGCTGTACCAATCCCACACTTATGTTCTCTTATTTGCATTGAGTCTTCCTCCAGGCAAGTCTACTTCATGATCACTGCCATGACAATCAATCTCCCTCCTTTGGAAGCCTAGATTTGATCAACACCCTACCATTCTAAAAGCCAAAACAAAATGACTTTCAGTAAGTTTTTCAAATGTGCCTACCACCAGGGAAACCTAACTAATCCTAGTAACAGAAAACTAAACAAACTATTTTCCTAAAAGACTAATAAGCACTGAAAACATGTTTTCCACCAAGTATTTCAGAGATGTTTAAATGTCATAGTTAGGGATGTAAACACAACACTTAGGATTTGTGCTTTTTCCCTGTGATTTCCAGAAGATTTTCATGTGTACGGTTAAAAAAATCTAACTGTAAAATCAACAGATAATAATTCTCTATCAGCTAAGCCTGTTAGATGTTTCTATGGAGGAAAAAAGACCAGTATGAAAGCCATCATTTCCTCAAAGGTCAAAAGAAGTGGTTCCTATTTCACCATATTAACACTTGCATACATGTTCTTTTTGCCATGCTTATCTTTAAATCTGTTATATAAAACAGCAAAACAGTCTGTTTCTATCGTACATGGTAACGAAACACTGTTTTCCTACTTCCTACACCACAAAAAGATAAACAGAGCTAAGAAAGAGGCAGCATAGTGAAGCTACACAGCAGTACGTGTGGTTAAGATAATATGCAAGGCTTCAAATTCAGTTCTCAGCATGACACAGATGAAACATCAGTACCTGACAACACAAAAACATTTAAAAGCATTTTCTGTAGGGAATAAAAGAATCAGATTATAATAAACTTGCAATTATTTTTCCTATTTTTTAATCCATAATGATGATGCTATTACATTCCATATTTCTGAGGCAGTTTTGCTTTTAATCATTGTGTCCCCTGCATGTCTTAATGCATGCCAGTCAAGAGAATAAAGCTTTTAAAAACAATATGCATGGAGTTCTGCTGATTAGGTACAGACTAGAGTATATCCAGTCAATACAAACAAGTGCAATTTTCTGACTAAATGCCCCAAAACAACCAACTACTTAACACACAGAAAAGGCATGACCCAGACACCATCAGCTTAGGAAAGGCAGAGTGAGGACATGTAACCCACAGAGGCACATCCCTCTGTGATGGGAAGGGGGAAGAGTTTCTGAAATGGACAGAAGTAACCCTTGGGATTTTAGAACTGCAGGTTTGATCCTGATATGAAAGAAATCCCAAGCAGGCTTTAAGATGCAACATGAACCACTGGAGTAGCTACCGGGGATCTAAAAACATTTTAGCTTAAGGCTCAAATACAAGAGAAATAATCTGATTAACCAGATTTGAAATAATGGTCTGTGTTCTTGTCTGTACAGCCATTTCTCAAACAGTTTTGGATAAGGATGAAACTTGATAACCAGTAGACTGCTTCCATGATAATATTCCCAAGTCAGATGGCTTCCTCATGTCACTGCTTGTAAAACAGCAATAGTGCTTCCTTGTACCTCAAAGCAGTATTGCATAAGTAAGTTCATGAATGCATGCACTGAGACACAGACAAGAATTATGAATTGGGGAAACCCATTAGTAGACAACAGCTGCCAGAGGTGGGTGCTTTGAACTATACAATTTTTACACGGAAAAGCACATCAAAACATATCACTTCCCAAGCAGTCCAGAGCTCAGCTGCAATCTATGCCAAGACCACCAAGGGCAGGAAGGAATCTCTTATCCTGGTGCCAGCACCCAAATCTGTCCATGGCACAAGAACAAAGTCAGAAGTTGCACAGTTTCATCCCTTACCGTACTCACCTTAAGGCTTTAAACCAATGCAACCCACAGGTAGCCAGGAAAGGCTGGAATGTGGAAAATCTCAAGTGGAAACGAGATGTTATCTCTACCTAAAGCTTTCTTTTAAACCAGTAATGCCTCAAATTCTAAGGGGCTAGCAATACTAGCCATATAACAGCAAGTTATTCTTTAATGGGTATGAGCAACATGGGTACAGAGTGCTGAGAACCAGAGTAACCCTATGAAAACTATTTCCACAGCACTGTTTCTTTATCAGCCCAGTATTCCTCGTCAGCAACACCATGTATCTAAAATGGCCCTGTGGTACCACAGGGTGGCTGGTGTCTTGTCTGTTGCAGACATCAGGTGCAAGTGTAAATAAGGATTATACAAATGGGAGGTCGTTAAAAGTCTGGTAGTGTTAATTTGGCATGACACCCCTAATGGGTTATATCTTCACACTTCAGTTATCTAATCACCTAAATTCTTTTAACAAATTTACATTTCATCTTATACATGGAGATTCAAATTGACTTGTTTAATTCTCTCTCCACCCAAACCATACCCATGCTCAGTTCACCTTATATATCATCATCAATTTTGAGATCAACATAGTCAGCTACAATCAACATACGCACAGACAATGCAACTGCACATGTCTATGCAAAACTTCCCCTGTCTCTAAGTATCTTTTCATTTTTCAAAAAAATTTCAGTTCTCAGGAGAACCACAAATACACATATGCACCATCAGAAATAGCATCTCAGCTTGTTGGTGTGTACCTTTTTGGTAAGATGCTTCCATCTTCCTACGAAAGTGAGAGGGAATAAAGTGACTTTTAAATCAATAATTTAAAAGTCACGTTTCAATCCACTTCCAGAGTCATTTTTTACAGCTTTGCTTTCCTGTCTAGTACAAAAAGTTCATCTGAAGAGATGTTCACTTTTTCTGCTTTGTTCAAGAAAAGCAAAAGAAAACAGCTTTGAATTGTTCACACCTTCTGTACAACACTGAGATTTTATTCTGCATGGAAGGTTTAATGTTTCAGTTAGAACATTCCACTTGCAGACTCATTTTCTTGGCTCAGAGCCCTCATGAACTAAAGAAATGTAGCAAAACCCCACCTGGATTATATTAAGACAAAGCTAAAGTCACTGCTATGGTTACTGCACTTGCACATGGAACAAAGAACCGTACTTAATTAGACACAGCCAGCTCGTGCCACTATGAAATCAATATATTTTTCTATATTTTAATATGATAATTCACCTTTCTGAACAAAATGTGCCAAAAAGATGCTTATTTTGTTCTTGCATGCAGAACAGTAGAGGAAATACAGTTCTCCATTTTCCTCATGCAGACCTGAATTAGCTACACACAAGTCGGGTGATTTATGCAATAGTTATGTATCAGCTTCTGAATAGATTCTGGACTAGTAACTGATCAGTTGGTTGAAGAAAGCACTGAAGTACACAAAGATAGAAGAAAGCACGTGCTTAAAATATTGCCTGGATTCTTTTAGGGAATCCTTTTCAGACTCTTTCCTGAACTGGGAGCTTACATGATGACTTTAAAGGGCAGTAAGAAAAGCTGAATGACTTCAGGAACATCAAGAATGGTTCATTTCTTTCAAACCGCTATTTTTAACAAACACATCAGATAAAGAACAGCCAAATGTGACCATCAGCTCCTACATAACTACACGTATACAAAGTGAGAGAGAGGTTTTGTTTTCTGATTGACAGGAAAATATAGCGAAGAAGCCAATCAGCAATTAGTTTAAATACAAATTGGGAATTTCTTAACCCATTTTGTATAAGCTTTTAAAATATCCTTGAGTAGACAGTAGCCTTGTTCTTTTACTCTTCTCCATGAGGAAAAGGTCAAACAGCAGAAAAGTATTGTGTTAGGGTGATATAAAGGGTGGTAAGATGACTTATTTTTTAAAAAATGTGTGTCCATGAGGAAGACAGGGGAGGAAAGAGGGAGAGAGAGAAGAGGTGAGTACATTTCACTTCCAGTGGAAGTTGACAAGTATAAACAGAACTTTTACATGTTAGGATTCATCAAGCTGCTGGTTAAAGATATGAAAAACAAGTTCCAGTGCCTGGAAGTATTAATATGAGTTTTGGCACAAGGAATACTTCCAAAGGAAGAACAAAGAAAAAGAAAGAACCATAGTTGTGTTAACAACTAACCTCATTTGCCCATTCTATTTACTATTACTACTACTGCTTTTAGACTCCATTAGCCATTTATGACTCCTTCATACATAAGAAGCTTTTCACAACTGTCTGGAAAGCTGCTATCTTTCTCTTCCATTATATTCCTTTTCTGAAAGTTCCAGTGTTGGCAATAATTAGAACTTACTCAGTGTTTGTGGCAAGACTGAGGTAGCTGGAATAGCCAACATATACTGGTATAATTTTATCTAGATATAGAACTTTTTTCCATGAACATAAAACCCAAAATCTTCCCAGTTCCTGAGTTTGTGTCCCCCAGCCCTTCACCCCTGTTCTGTGTTCTTGTCCAACACACACATCCACTTCTGATTTCACTATCTCAATACTGCCAGTTCCACTTCACCTTCCCCAACTCTTCACAGAATCACAGAATTCTAGGGTTGGAAGGGACGTCGAAGGATCATCTAGTCCAATCCCCCTGCCAGAGCAGGGTCACCTACAGTACATCACACAGGAACGCATCCAGGCGGGTTTTGAATATCTCCAGTGAAGGAGACTCCACAACCTCCCTGGGCAGCCTGTTCCAGTGCTCTGTCACTCTCACAGTGAAAAAGTTTTTCCTGATATTTACATGGAACCTCCTATGCTCCAGTTTAAAACCATTGCCCCTTGTCCTATCATTAGTCATTACTGACAAAAGCCTGGCTCCATCGTCCTGACACTCACCCTTTACATATTTGTAAACATGGATGAGGTCACCCCTCAGTCTCCTTTTCTCCAAGCTAAAGAGACCCAGCTTCCTCAGCCTTTCCTCAGAAGGGAGATGTTCCACTCCCTTCATCATCTTAGTGGCTCTGCGCTGGACTCTCTCAAGCAGTTCCATGTCCTTCTTGAACTGTGGGGCCCAGAACTGGACACAATACTCCAGATGTGGCCTCACTAGGGCAGAACTCTTGGTTGGACAAAGCAAGTCCCTACAGACTGTTTCAAGCAACACATACGCTGCAAGTCATGCCAAACCACATTGCAGCTACCTGCTCAACAGGGCACTAGTCTAATCTCAGTCCTATATATATATATATTTATTAACTTCCACATTTTTTAAAAGCTATTGAGGAATGGAGACATCTACCTCTTCCAAACAAAATGGAACCAGTTGGACTTGCTGCAAATCCTTAGGCAAGGAACACAGATATACAGATAATCAATGCAGGCCTGACTTCCCAGGGTGTCCTGGTAGGTTAAATCTAGATGGGGTAGATGGACTGAGGCACTAGAAAGACTTCACACCTGGAGACATCTGTGAGCTGACCCCAGTCACTACAGGTTATCATTACTGATCATCTTTCACTGTCTGCAGCCAAATTTGATGGTAGAAGACAGTAAAAGGTCACTTGAGCTACATCATCTTGGGTTTATTCAGACACACCCCTTTGTTTCAGAAAAAAAACCCCACATTTGGCTTATACAGGTGACAGCTGGAGCCTGACTTTTATGATGGAAACTGTAGATAAGTTAAAAATAAGCATAAGCAGGATTGAAAAAGGCACAACACAGCACAGGTCTCACACAAATGCTTATGGAGAAATGTAGGAGCAAAAAATCTTATTCCAGTGTCCAAGGTGATGGTAGCTATCCTCTCCTCCTCTACAATGTACTGAAGAAAAAAAAAACTTAGAACACACAATGCTACACTGAGGCAAAGCTGCAGACACTTAGTAAGCCAGAGGTATAAAGGACAAGGAGTAATGCACCAAATTTAATTATTTGAGATTAACTTTCCTCAGTAACTCACCTCTCAGTTTCACAAAAACACATTATAAGTATCTATTCATTTTTTAAAAAAATCTTTAGAATGCATTAAAAGGACCAAGATTGATATTTTCTCACCTGGTATGTGCCCAGTGGCTATAATTCTGCACTTGAATGCTGAGCTCTGTTTAACATCTTGTGATAGCAACACCCAAACAAAAAAAAAGTCTTCTTTCTTTCTGAGCTGTAAGTTGGCCATTGTGTGAGGAAGTGGCTGCACATCTCCAACTGCTATTAATGCAGGCGATAGTACTAAACCTTATCCCATCTCACCAGACTGTTACCAGTATTTCTAATATTCAGGCTTATTTACAGCTTTTCCTTTGCAATCCCTTCAGTCCCAGTAAGTATGTGTTTAGTGCACTTATAATCATACACGGCACTGTTTCTGGCTCTAAACTACAGTGGAACATGATGGAATGAAATAAGCTTCTCGTCTCAGTTGCTCTTGCTCCTAGAAAGTATTTGTTTATCTAGAGCCAATCACTGCTCCCATATCTATGTAATGACTTCCTCATAGCAGCCAGAGATTACCCACACCACTGATCACTTTATTACTTCAGAATAGCTGTTTATTTACTTTAGTGCAGCAGTAACATGCAGGGATAAAGCTTGTCACAGCTGGGCAAACTCACCATATTCCTTACGCAGGTGGTCTGGAATGTGGGGCTCATAACCTTCCTTCTCTGGGACCTCCACAAACTCATCTTCATCCTCATCGTCGCTGTCGTCATCCGAGGCTTTCATCTACAGAGATATTTTTGTTGAGTTATTTTTTTTTCAACGTGGACGGCTTTTCATTTCCTTTCATATTGAAAATATTTCACAGACATCTTGATAGTCCTACTGAGACTGCTCTATGTCAAAAGTATTTCCTTAATTATGTATTTAACCTTTATCTAAGATCAGGCCTTTGCTTAACATTTTATCTCTAAAGCCATACTCTATCCTAAGGGCTTCTTTAAAGCCCCTTTTATCCATTAGAACACATGCAGTTGATGAAGTCTGAGAAAGTGTGAAGCTATAAAATAAGGCCAAAAAAATCTTAAAACAACATCAAGATTTTGGTTTAGTGGGCAAGTTATAGCCTTATCTCTTCTTCTTTGGTTGATTTTAGTCATTCAGTTGTGCCCAAATAGTCAGTGGCATGTTAAATAGAATCACAAATGGTTTAAGAGCTCAAAACCAGAGCAGACAAACAGCAGGGGAAGCTGATGAACTGGCAAGCTAATACTGACCAAAGTAAGAATGTTCAGATTTGTATACCACAGTGTTTCACTGTGTTTCTTCACAACAGCACTAAAAATAGTTTGATACATTAATTTCTTCACTAATTTGGTACGTCCTAAACATTCATACCATTAGGCTGCACACATTACTATGGTCAAGCCCAACAAAATGGGATTTTTAAAATGTGCACTTGGTCTATAGTGTAGTCTGAAATCGAGTTTCACTGACTAGCTGAAAAATAAAAACAGAGTTCCTACCAACTAACCAGGGTAATTCATTCACATAAGTGGTTTCCTATGTATCATTTCAGCCAGCTACTACTGTACATGTGCCAGCAAGTTTTTTAAAAAAACATAATTAGCACATTATTGTATGTCTGCCATGAACTTTTACAGGTCTAGGAAATAATAAGGGGTATCCACTAAAACCAACCTTACCACAGGCTATCACTTTTCCCAACTTCACTGCAGGAAGCCAAAGAAATAGATAAGGAATGGTATAATTTTTACTATTTTCAGCCACATACTTTACTTCTCTTACTGCACCTGACTTAGCTGATATTCATATCAACTACTCGTAACAAGCACTGAAAGATACTGCAGGTTTTGCCTCCAGCAGAATTTTCCCAATTTAATTCACTACTCTAATCGTGTGTCACAGCTGCACAGCTCAGTTCCTTTAAATCATACATATACTCTTAAGGCAAAAAAACCTAGAGCCCAATCTTGCTTTATTGCATGTAGTTAAAAAAATTAATTAAATAATAATAATAAAATAACTTAGCATTTCTTTTTGGTCAGTATTACTTGTAAGCTGGACTGAACTAATTCTAATAAAGACCATTATTTGATATTAACACACATATTGATACACTTTAACATATAATGAATGGATGCTGCAAGTTAGAAGTACGATTCTTCCCTTTGTTTAAAAAATTAGTTTTATTCAAGAAAGCTGCAGTTCCAGTGAAAACAAAAAAGAATGAGAAAAATTTACTGTCCTGAAGAATAGAGTAGATTTACTGCCACATTCATTCTTACTAGAGAACATCTAATTAGTCTTCATTTTAAAATAAAGTCCCAGCATAATTGTGTTTGAAAGTACCCTGCTGCCAAAGATCGGTAACAACCACAACATAGCTTCTTCAGCCCAGTTATCACTCCCTGGAGAGCTGCCACCCTTCAGGCTATGCTGGAGGATCCTGCACCCCAGTTTACTGTTTGTTTCCCACTGCATTAGTTTTTCCTCACCTAAAAGCAAGATGCAATTCAGGCCCTACCTGAAGATGCATGCAAGACAGATGCATGTTGAATCTGACCTCCACAGCAGAAACCAAAACCGAGTTCTAATGCAAGAAAGGGTCAAATATTCTACTGCTAACCACAAACTCACAGAGGCACCAAACATGAAAGAACATCTGTGTTAAACTGCAACTTTTAGAAGACTTTCCCAATGGCCTTTAGAAAGAAAAACATCGTCAGGTTTTGTACTCTGCACAATAGAAGAGGGCTAGAGATTGAAAAAAAGTTTGTATTTTGAGTTAAAAATTCCACTGGTGGTGTCATCCCTTTTTTTGCCTGTTAGGGGCAATTTAATTAAGTTTGGAAATAACATCCACTCTCATTTCTCTAGCTTGAAGCAGGGCAACACTGTACTTTCCATGCTCAGGTTCCATTTCTCATTTAGCTATTAAAAAAAGACTTCACCAGGATAAAACTTGTCATGGATGATCTTAGCCTACAGCTTTGTGCCATAATGTAAAAGCTGGCTGACTTTCACCTTATAAAACAGGGAAAGTAAATTCAGTGCATTTCCAGTTTTTACCCAGAAGTAGTCCACAAAGAAATGAATGGCAACAGGTTTAAGGAATTGAAAAATAATGTCAAACTAGCAAGAGAAAGAAAACTCAGTTCAGACTGATCATTGCCAGATTGTACCCAAAATATCAGTGGGTGCAATACAAGTCCTCCTGCGCATGGCATATCTGAGAGGACTAGAAGGAAATCCACAGAGTACCATCTTTAATTGGAGTTTCTCCTAATTTGTTCACATGCTGTTGGAGGCACGTAGCTCTCTGTACATTAATACACCAAAATTAAGTGGGCTTCACTAATCTTCAACTTGAAAACTGCATTAGAAGCAACTTTGCTGCATTACTTGCACGGTCTAAAACTTTAAAGCATGTGAAAAGCCTGACAGAGAAAAGGCATAATCAGATGCAAATTCACTTTGTTTAGGTACAATCCATGAACTGTGCATTCAAGTACTATAGAAAACATTAATCATAGGAAACTGTAATTTTTGTTATCAGTCTAACACTAATCAAAAGGGAAACCTGTCACTACCGCTGACCTGTGAAACGTCCCAATTATACTCTTTGGAAATGACAGGAGCACTTAACTTCCTCACTGAGTAAATGACGACGATCAATCAAGTTTGAATAACAATGAGCCACGGAGCTGAAAATTATTTTTTGTATAGAATCTACCCAGGAATTTATGAAAGGTGAAAAGCAACCCAAGGTTTTAGGGGCATTATGGCTTTCAGCTAGTGCAGTGCATATCAAACACTAAACAGAATTTATGTGTTTTAATTTTCTAAAAGGTAGATGTGGACTTGGTGCTACAATGCATAACATATAATGCCAGATTTTAAATATGGGGGTCATTTTCATAAAATATTATGCTTATTGTTCACACCCTTGAATTTCCCTGGGGTCTTCTATTAAATTTAGATTTCCTGTAAAAAAAATTAACTGCTTAGCTAACTATCAGGAATTAAGCCCCTTTCCCCCTTCAAACAGACATGAAGTCTTTATTTTTAATAATCTGTAACAAGATTACTTCTTTATCTTTTTACATTAAAATACTAAAGTCATCACTGGTGGCAATTTTAAAAGTTGCATAGTGGTAGTGGGTAGTTCTATCCCAATTTACTTCATCCCAGTGGTACTTCATCAGAACCATCCCATTTATGTTGTTTTGTTCCATCCTTTCTACAGAAAAGAGGAGAGCTCACAGACAACATTATTAGTGAGAAAATACCTTTTTTTTTTAATTCCACTTTTCTAACATGAAGAGAGCTCCAAAGCAAGCTCTACAGATGCAGTATGAAAGTTCAGCACCTACTATCTGCTTTTCCACTATAGGAAAACTTCTTCAGTCAAAAATAAAACAACAATCCACAATTAAATTGGAAGAAATAAATATTTAAGACAACAGTTCAAGTGGCAGAATTAGTAAATTCTAATCCTTTAGGAATGAGTGGTTAGGTACTTGTAAACAAGAAAAACGAGACTGTGATAAGAACAAGCAATGTGCCATTTCTAGTGTGCTATATCTGAAGGGAAGTATAAGCTCAAGTGATAAATACTACAACGTAAAGCTTTTCTTGTAGTGTATACAATTAAATACTTCTAATATGAGTAGTCACGAAACTGCTTGTTTCTCAATAACCTGTCCAAGAATCTGGGAAAAGAGACCCTGTTTTTAAATCCGTTCTAATTATCAGGTGATACAAGGAAAGTCACTAACACATTTTCAGTCTTATCAGATATGGAGGGTAAGCCAACTTCTGTCTGTCACTAGAGGATGGTCCATATGAAGGGACAGCAGATTCCCAAACATCAGAAGCTACCTGCACCGTCATTGCTCCTCAAGTTGTACAGAGGAGGAAAGTTTTTCCACTTAGTGTTAATCTGCTCTATAACACTGACATTTCTCTGTTTATGCCCTTATCTAAATGAATAATGCGTTTGCAAAACTATGTGTTGGGGTTTTTTTTACACAGTAGTATTCCTGACTGGATCTCTCTGTGAGAAGGAACAGGATTTAGGCTAGACAATTTCCAGATTCTTAGGCTGAGCTTACTTGCACATGAAAATACAGGTTAGAAAACAAAAAGGACAGAACATATCCATGCATTATTTTCATTGTAATCAGAGTTAGAACGTGTCTCAACTCTCCTACTTTTCATTAAAAGTTGAAAACAGTGATGAATTTTCCAGCCACCAACTGCAATCAAACCATTTGTTCCCTAACTCAAAAAAATAGAAAAAATAGATGTTTCCTTATCAGTCTCCATCTTATTAAAAATGCTGAGAACAAATATTGGTTGCCAGTAGAAATGCAATTGTATCTTTTACTTTGGAGTCACCACTCCAAGAGCCTCCAGCTGTTAAGTGCAGCTCAGTGCAAGCACTGCTCCAGCTAAATGCCTTGCTCATCCATCCCAACCAATAATAAATGAAAGAAAACCTTCCCACTCACCACACAACACTCAGAAAGATCTGAAGAAAAGCCTTTGGTCCTTCCCCCATTTTATACAGATTGATTGCTACATTCTGTTAAGAGGATTTAAAAACCTGAGCCTCTGCAATCATAATTAAAGCAAGCAATAAAATGACCAAAGTATACAATGCAATCAGTTCACAGGACTAGATGTACAGCGTTTACTAATTCTTTCAGAAAAAGAAGGAAGAGAAAAGATAGCACACGAAGTCATATCTACTTACTAAAACACCACTTGCAAACTACAGCTGGGACCATTAAATAAATTTTGCATGGTCTAATTAACTTGGTTTGCAATCTCAATTACTTTTCACCCAAGAAATCACTTTTGTTCAGTTTTATGCGTGTCTGTTTCTCTTTTTTTAAAAAAAAAATGATGTAAGGCATCCTCAGACAAGTGAACTCTAAACTTCATTTGTCTTTCAGCAGGCTTGATGGCTATGCATTTAAAAACCCATTCTATCTTATAAACTAAAAATTAAATGTACTCAGCTGTGATGGTCGTCATTGCATCTGCTATTTATATGCTAATACCCTCACTGGAAGATCTTGCAAATTATTCCACCATGCCAATATCTCATGTGCATCTACTCAAAGCCAACTAAATATTTTTCTAGAGGTGGAAGATTTTGGTTAGGGAACCAGGATATTTATTGCCACAGAACCTAGTTAAAGGGGCAACCTTAAGCAAATACATTTTTTATTCAACCGCAACACCAAACAGGCTTCAGTCATCCTAAATGAAATTTGGGGCTATTCTTCTTATGCAAACATGGACTGGGTAAAAAGAATTTCTTCAGTGCCAGTAACAGAAATGGAGTAGTTGAACAGTGCATCTTACATGTAAGGACTTTCAGAAGTTCCTCTTTTTCCATCCTTTCATATTATCCAACACAGAAGGAAAAGGAAATAAATGCTGGCGTTTTGTCAGATCTCGGAACCATGTTTGAGTTTTCCTGTGTGCAACACAAGGAAAACATAAACTACTAAAAGATGTGTATTTATAGGGACCTCCCCCCCACACTCCCTCCCCTTTGCTCTGCAATTTGAGCATAAATTCAAACCTAGATGGCTGCAAATTAGATATGTGGTTCAGACAAATCACATTTTACGATTACCAGTAAAAGTATCACTGTTCATTCTGTTTGTAGTTGCTCAACAGCACTTGGCCAGGCCGACTTTTATTTAGGAATGCACTTTTCACACTACATCACACTTTTCAGAAATTAGTAAAAATGCTTAAGGGGTTCCAGCCCAGCAGTCAGCCTAAGTACAATGCTGGAGAACCAGCGTACCTCGATCCAGATTCCTTTAGCATTATAAACTACAAAATGAACAAGATCTTTTTTAAAGCCATGTATGAAAGAGTATGTCTCATACATAGTCTATTAGTATTGACACAGTCCTGAAGGTATAAGCTTGAAGTATTTGAAGGTACCTCAAGTACCTCTTGAGTACCTCTTGAAGGTACTCAAGACTTGTGCCAAAGCCCTCTCCATCCCACCCAGTGTTAAGAGCTTGGAAATGTACATCAGGAGGTCAACAGTGGTGAGGTGCATTGCCCAAAACCTGTATCACTCTGTTACTAGCTATGGCATCTCTGGACCCTTGCAGGCTCAAGGTCCCAGATAAGCTTGGGAGAGACTTTAATAAAAAGCATTGAGTTATTGCTTACAGTTTCACTGAGGACAGCAAATAAAGGCAGTCTGGAAAACCGGTGCAGTTAACAAAACTATTCTCTTGGGAAGATACTGCAGGCAGGTTTACTACTTCTCTAGCAGTAACCACCCGAGATGCATCAGATGTATTTCCATACCTCACTACTTGGGCTCCTACCATCCACCCAAATCAACAGTACTTGGTGGCATAAATATTCTTAAACCTTAAGAAAATACATCAAAAAGGCAAAGTTCCCTTACACAATCCAAATTTGTCATAAAATAAGTACCACATTCAGGGGAGGTGTAACAGTTTTATTTAAACTACTGAAGATCTCCAAGTCTAACAATGCCTTTCTTTTCCATGCATCCCAGAGAACTAAAGCAAAGTCTGCTACCCTTCATTATTAAAGCCAATTAAGTTCCCCAACATAAAAAAGGGCTCCTACAAAATTTACACTGAACACCTACATTTGATACTGACATTTAATTTGTTTTATCAGAAGTGACTCTAGTGTTAGTCCCTTAAATGTCTTCCTGTAATACACAAAAATAAAGGTTACATCCTACTTTAAGTACAGGAATGTACTTCTCCCATGCAGTTACTGTACATAATTCAGGCACTACATTTCATTACACAATAAAAAATAATTTATTTTAATAGTATTTGGTATGGTTTTTTCATCCAGTTTTTAATTCACACTGGGATATGACCTAATCATGTATCACTTGATCAATTTGAGCCTTCTGATTCAAGGATTGACCTTCTTAATCAGACCCGCATTACCTGAGTTTATTCAGTTACTGAAAGGGACAATCTCACTATCTGAGCTTCATGCTGGTACAGAAATCTTCTTCTCTGGATTAGGTTCCGGTCTGTTCAAGCCCCTGCTACAACAGGAGCTCTATTGCTGGTACGAGGGAGGCTCTGGAATCATCAGGGGTGGAAATAGAGACAGAACTATCCCTTTTGATTGCTGCTCATGTTTAGATCATCTTTAAGCCAACAACAAAATAACTATCAAAATATAAGCTGCTTCCCTGCTCAGCTCCCACAAGTAACACAACAGCAACCTCTACAAAAAACCCACCTGCTAAGAAGCAGATTTCATAACTATGTAACACACTAAGAAATACTTAGTAGAATTTAACTATTAAGGTTTCAGAAATTGTAGAATGGATTAAATAATTTTAACAACAGAAGAGGCAAGCATTAAATAGTGTTGCACACATTATCTGTGCCTTGAAAACCAAACCCGGTTCCTTCTTAACTTATGAATAACCATGATTAAGGAAACTCCATAAAGTGCCTACTCAGTTTTCCAACTACCTTAACTTAAAAGGAAAGGTTTGCAGGTTCGAGGGCTGAGGTGTGATGAAGCCAGTAAAGCTACAAGCCACGTGATTTGAAATCACATTCAGAGTCCCTACTCAGACAGGAATGTACCCAGAGAATGTTCCCAAGATGTTTCCCATTCCTAAAAGCAGAAGGAAACCCCTCATTTTTGTCACTAAAGAAAGCAGTTGTCATATAGCAAACATTGGCTACAAGTGTTAGCCTGAAGAGCCTCTATGCTCCAACCACCCCTCCTTTCTGGACTAACCCTTCTCCTCTAGGTGCTATTCTCTGCACACCAATCCAGACGAAATTGTTTAAGGCTGCAGTGAGGTTCAGGACTGGCTACATCCATTCCTGGACCAAAAAGTTGTTTTATGGTCTGATAACTCAAAGGTCAATCAAAAATACTTCTTTCTTTCCCCCTCTACAGAGAAGTCTTTAGGTTTTCCAGCACTTTTCAGCTAATTATTTATGAGATTAACAGTATTCCTGTGACCTCTTAAAATATTTTAGGGAGCATTTTAAATTATTTGATTACTTTATGATTCAGAGGGCTATACACGATAAAGCTGAATTTTAGAACTGATGGGAAAAAAACTCATTACTAGTCATCTTTATGAAATCTTAAGAAATGTGATTTTCATCTAAAACGTGATATAACAAGATTCCCATTAGTACTCATTCATGCAAAGAAGTCCTACTGCATTTGATGTATTATATTCTATCTCTTAGGTCAGATCAAACTCACGCTACTACAACTTTGTACCCACCACCAATGTACACATGGCCCTGCACGTTGATACAGACTGCACACACATCCACTGCAAAATCAGTGACCAGATTGCAGTTTACTCCAATGATCACATCTATGAATGAAATAGAACTATACATTTGTGAAAAGTTATTTCAGATGTTGTATTTCTAACAGATCAATATAAATCTTGATTAAGTAAACCTGATTTATCACAGGCAACAAAATATCCTTTGCAAGACACACACTACCTTACATATACTCCTGATTGTGGATTTTAGGCACAAAGATATCATTAGATGTGGATATATTTACTCTAATACCATGGCATTAACTAAATTTAAATGCATGTGTGTTCCAAGCCTGAAAATTCTCTTCTGTTTTCATAAATACACATTTATCAATGTACCTTTACTGAACCTCAAGAACACATTCAATTCACCTCAGTATACTGCTTCCCCTTTCAAGGTAGGATGGATAAAAAGCAGGAAGCAAATTTATATCTCCTACTCACGGAGTACACACTGCTCAGTATTCATAGATGAATCAAGGGAGATGACCCTTCGGCCTGAAAAACTTAAATAATTAACATAAGGGTTAACTTGATGATAGAGACATCCTACTTTATTTTACACTCTATTAGAAGAGCTCCAAATTGCATTGTGCAACCTGCGAATCAGATAGGGATCAGAGGTCGTCACAGTGACAACTTTAAGAATTCATGGCTAGATCTGCATAACAAGGTATTTTTAATAACTTTCTAACAGAGGCAGGCTGCATAGCCAGTGCACAGCATAAACCAGGACACACAGCAACACTCAGCTCTTGGAAAGAAAAAAACAAACCCCAAAACATCACACCAGCTGGTCAGACACTTTAACAAGAGAGGACTTTCTTGAGGGTTAATTTTACAGTTTTTTGTTTTATATCAGTCCTACATCCTGTAAGATTTAAAACCTGAAAAGCTCTTTTAGCTGAAAAGGGATCATGAAAGAGAAGTTTCACAGATAGAAATAATTATCATATGATGGTTCCATTGGAGGAGGAGGGAAAAGGAAGCATAAGCACGTGTATGACTTATTAAATATTCTGTGCTTACTTTTACAGCTATGGTTGACCTGGATTTTTGATAAATATTAGCTAGACAAAAAAAAAAACAAAAGTAAAATGTTGCCTGGTCATCTACTCTGACCATACAAACATTATTAAACTTTACTTATACATCACATGCTAATGATGTACACAGTCTGATAAAGGACATCTTTAGGTGTAATGCCAATTTAATTATCAAGTATTCCTATCTTTCTCAAGTTTTAGAAAAAAACCAAAACATACAACAGTCAACACCAAGTTACTATTCAAATCTCAACATGAAATGCCTCTAGTTTTCAAAGGGCAACTTTGTTAAGAGTTAGGATTTTCATTTGTGTGCAATTTTAAAGCATCACCTGGGGAAAAGACTTCTTTTACAAAGGCATCTCTCGTTCCTTGGTCTGAGTATGTTTTAGCAGATGTGGATTCAGTTGTCGTGAGGGATCATTAAAGACAATTACTTACCCCCCAGAACAACTCCTCTGAAATGAAGAAAAGAGGAAAAAAAGGAGGATGTGAGTACAAGAAGCTGTTACAGAAAGCAGTCAGCTGGACTGGATTCTGCATGGCTACAGAAAGAAGCAGAAAGAAAACCATACAGCCGCTGCTTTTGACCTAAAATTCAAGTGCAACATTGTTTTTTAAAGCAGGCACTAACTTAACTAAATGACACACCTAAAAAGAGCTGGTTATAAAGCTACAAGATGATTAGAAATAGTAGCAATAATTCCTTAGCATTGATAAATGCCAAGCTGTAGTTGAAGATATAAAAAAAAAATAAAAATCAGCAATAGTCTTGCAGCCAAGTAATTGCTGGAGCTCTTGGCTTAATTTATTGTATATTAAAATTTTAATCTTTTTATGCATTAAAATATTTTAAGACTAAATTATGACCAGCAAATATTTAACTTGTAAATATAATTTGTAACAATTTCGTGACATTATTCTTTCAGAAAAAATCTGACTTGTGTTGCAGTAAGGTTTGGGGATCGGATCAGGTTCTGGACAACACAAGGACAGCCTTCTCCAAATCTAAGTATTAATGGCACTATTGAATTCAACCAGATGTTTCACATGGATAAAACTAAGTACATGAATAAATCAAGATCCAAGTGCACATTTAGATTTGACAGAAGATAAGGAAAGGTGAAACAAAAAGTAATGAAGACAGTTAATGAAAGCCTATACATCCCTGGTTGTTAATATAACTTGAAATTAAAAATTCAAAATGTTGTATGCCTGCTAAGCAATCACTCTGCTGACAGACAATGAGAAGGATGTTTCTCACATCATATTGCCTACTATTTGGCCAAGTTTTGGCTAATCTGAGTAGTAAACCCTCTGCTGCTTCTCAAAGGTAATTAAATAAGAGATAAATATAGTGTACAAAATGTAGCTAATGAACTACATTTCTATTAATAATGTAAGAACTTCAAGTATTATCCTAATGAATAATCCTTTATGGAAATTACCAAAGTGAAAGGTAGCATGTGTGATTTAAAATACAGTAACACTTGTGCTCTCATAACTCTAAAACTGCAAGATCATTTGCATCTAATCAGCTGCAAACCAGACATTAAAGAAGAGAAAATATATAGTCTTTTCTTAAAAGAGAGAAGACATTAACAAATGAAACTATTTCTAACCAGGAAAAAATATTTTTAAGAGAACATTTCAGCCATAAGCAAGTTATTCCCACAAAATAATTAAACCTCTGGAAACAGAAATTTCCATTTAAATACCAATCTCAGCCAATAATTACAATTGTACTTCTATAATAATTCATCTAGAGTCCAGAATGAACTCGAGGTGTCTGTTGTGCATTGCTGTTGGTGTAAGTTTACCTGCAAACACAGACAGATGATGGCTGGCTTTGGATAAAGGTGGCAGGGAGAAAAATGCCGAGCATGCAGTATGCACTCCCTCTACTGGGCACCGAGGTTATCCTGAGCAGGCATCCAGAGAAAGAAAGGGATGTGTCCAGACGTCCAGGTACTGTGAAGTAAAAGCCCTTTTACAGCCTCTGCCCTCTTTCCCCAGATTCAGCTAAAACTCAGACTCACAGAAAAATGGATTTCAAAACCCTTGTTTATGCTCTGGAACACATTTCCCATCAGAAACCAACACCTGATTCACTGTAGTTCATACCTGTTTGAGATGTGAACACAACTTGTGTAAGCACACAGTCATTTGCCTTTGACCAAGACAGTAAGATGGTCATTTTTGTCCATCCTCCATCTCCTTGAAAACAAAAAAATAACAGCTCAGGAAGAAATGTCTTCATGAGTTCTGATCTGCTGGGTGCTCAGCAATAGGAAGAGAAGTCTGAGCAGCTGGGATGTATTAACATTCATAAAATCCACTGTAAGGGATTTGTTTCTAGACAGTCAAAGGATAACCTCTGCCAGTCTTTTCCCTCACCTCCCACAGCTCCTGAGAGGTAAGCAAGGAATGGTGCCACCACAGCGTACTTGTGCTGGCAGGGTTTAAGTGTTACATAAAAAGATGGCCCTCCTTATACTACGATTAATGCTTTCTGGTGGTTTGAGTTCTCCACTATCTCAGAGCAGAAAAGAAACAGGAGGTTGTATCTCATGTCACTATAAACCATTCCAAGTCAAAGCGTTTCATGGTACAAAGTTCTGTGCTTTCTTCCAAGACACTTCATGTAAGAGAAGTTCCATACACCTCCAGAACTTTCTCCTGTAGTTGGCAAAGCAGAGGGGCCTCACATTTTTCAGTAAAGATAAAGCAAAAAAGCCTTAGAGAAGATAATGTGTGCAAATTTTCTAACATGCTCTAACTGCCTAAGGATGCTGCTGCCTTGCAGACTAGTGCTCCATGATCTGGAAAATGATGCAAGAAACAAAGGGAAGCATGGAGGTGATAGTGAGGATTGCCAAAAGCAGACACCTTCATGCACCAAAGAAATGGTTCTTCTGTGGAGGCAGGCCAGGTAACCCCCAACTTCTTCCTCTCAACATAATTCACATCCAGCTACATTGCTGTATATTCATACTGATGCAGAGCATCAAGAATTACCCCAGTTATATATATGCCTTACTTCCACCTCAGCCATGTGCATGTGTAACTGCTCAGCTAAAGGACAGTACCAATGGCATGGGACTCCAGGACCTTCCTCTTTTAAGTGGCAATTTAAATCCCTGCAGAATTGAGAGGTAACAGTTGAATTCACAGTAACAAATCTCTTTCAATTTCACTGTACTAAAACCCTCCCTGTATCAACTTTCTGGATCTCAGTTGGAGGGTGAGTAAAATCTTTCCTCCCCCTCACTGGGCAGAAACAAAGCACAGAACACATGAAGAGGAGGGAAATTAGAGACCACAGAAGCACTTAGGTTGAATGCAAAGAAAAACCAGATGATCTGTGGAGACTAGGCAAGCCCAAATCCCCAGCCAAGTTCCCAAGTCTCTGTCACTCTTTATATTTGTTAATAAAATAAACCCACTTTCTCCCAGAAGGTAAGGCTTGCCTGTGGTGCAGGATCATAACTACACTCAAAATGAGCAAGCACACCAACAATTCACCTTTATGTTCCTCAGCTAACAATAGATACACCTCAGACTGCAGTCACTAGTTGCCAGGAAAACTGCTATCATATCCAAATGCAGATACCACAGTCCAGCTACAAGCTAGACAATTTACACAGGACCCTCCACACTCAGACACTTTATTTACACCCTCTCTCTGCTTACTAAATGCTCCACTTCAAGGTGTATGCATCTCAACACACAAGCAGGTAACGGGACTCACTGACTCCATGTGCTAACAAATAACACCCCTAATGCTCTGAGCTCTGCCAGGAGCTGTGAGACAGACAGGGCTCTGAGGACAGGCTCTCAGCACATCTCTTGGATCTAAAACCACAGAAAATGGCCACAGAAATGGTCCCGAAGACACATGGGTGTACAGACAGAAGCGACAAAACCTAATGCAAACAGCAATGCTGGATGAAAGAGGATCTGTGTGTAGTGTTTCATATGCTGACACGCACGTATTCGATAGATGGGGACTTAATAATTGTGGTCTAAGACGTGGTGCTTATTTTGCTCTATCACACTCTCATTTCACTGTTTTTACATTTGAACCAGGACACATGACATGTAAACAAAAGATAATTTATACACTTTCCTTCTGCAAAACAAAGCTCTCTATGTTCAGGTTATAAATTTATAAGCAACTCAGCACTAAAACTAAATTTGGTTATTTTCCACTGGAGAAAACCCCTAGGAATAATTATGGTTTTCAATGCATAAGCTAATATCTCAATCTGCATTGCTTCATTTCAAATGTATTCTTCATGAGCACTGCTATTTATTTTCCCTTTTTTTCCTAATGATGAAATTTATTAGCTTTCAACTTCATATAGATAGCATTGATCAATCTCCAGCAGTGGTAACAATACCACTTTAAACACACACGCCTGCACACACACTCACAGAAAAAAATCAAGGCTTGAATGTCCTTTATACCTTGCAAGAAATATAGCAACCAATATTCCATGCAGAGGTGCAGCAAATGAAGTCCTGTCAAGCAAATGGCAGGAATGACAGCAGATGTCTGGATTCCTTCATAGCTGGTTGCATAAAGGTAGCACGCATATTTCACTGCAGAAAAAACCACCTCTGACAAGACAGTCTTTCAGTACTTTTCATTCAGAGTTGGCATTTTTGACTGGTGTGGTACATCAGTAGGTATTAGGGCGATGAGCCAGATTAATCTTCATAAAGCTTCATTTGCACAACGAAAGCAAAGTCTACAACACTCAGTCATGGTTAAACGGGGCTACCACAACTTAGTCCAAGGGATAATGTCCAGATCAAATTTTTACAATCCTGTTGTAAACCAGACTTTACCCTCGACCCTGACCCAGAACATTTATTTTCATGTCATGAGTATTTGATCTTTCATCCTACGTTTATTCACAAGTTTTACCTGTTTCACAAAAGCTGTCACAGGTAGCAAATATCTGTGAAATACTTTGGCACTTCAGAGCTCTATATAACAACTATTTCTTTTAAGATACCCTCAGTCACATTACATGCTCACTAGAGAGCAAATGCTCCAAAGCAGAGACACTGCTTGAATTGTGAGACACCAACTTAGTTTAGCAAGTTGTAAAAGAACATGAGTAATACAGTGTTTACTGAGAAACTTGCAGGAAAGAAGCTGAGCATGTAACAGTGCTACACATGAAGAAACTCAGAGTAATACAGTCTGAACTTGACCACTTCCCTATCCTAAACAACAACAGTCTGCCTCACATGGTTTTGTCTAGTAAGCAGGCCCCTGGCACACTATACAGGTGTTCAGTACAACTTCCTTGAGTGAAGCTGCAATCAGCTGAATTAATGTACTTATCAATAAAACTTGTGTTGAAAAGCTTGCCAGATTAAGGCTTAAGAGAAAGTGCATTTTTTAAACACAAGCTAAGCATTACTAATGGTCCCCTCCAGCACAACAGAATTTTAAGAAACTTACCACTTTTCTTTTTCTCTCTTTAAAGGAAATGTTCATTTCCTTGTATTTCTTCATAGCAGCCTCCAATTTGTTCTTGAGATCAATGGCACATCTTAGCCGATCATCAGTTATTCCTGCTCTGGTAAATAACTGCAAAGCAAGAGATCAACATTCTTACTCTTTTTTTCTAGACATCCGAGCCAAAAAACATTTTTTGTTCTCCCTTATAATTAATGAAACAACTTTATCACAAATTCCTTTATTTTACAAGTAGCAATTAGTGAAACCACTTTTCCTATCTAGAATATAAAAGCTGATAGCAACTAAAACGACAAAGAAAGAACAAACAGCTGGCACAAACACCTCCTGAGAGTGCCCTTTTACAGGCCAACTTCCATGCCTGAAGCTCCTGAGCAGTAAGATAACTGACAGAAAGGACACCCCGTTTCTCTGATACAGACATGTATCACACAAAACCTAACTGTGTTTTATTTTAACGCTTTCCAAAGAAGCCCCCATTTTACTCTATCTTTAAAGAAAAAAAAAAAAGACTCTAGGTGGCCTACCAAATGCTGAGAGCCAAAAAACAAGCTATGTAGCTCCTATAGGCTCTTTTTGTCCACCCCTATTGAACTAGAAACCTTTACTATTTGCAGCTATGTTTCTTCAATCTTAGCTTCCTTTTTGCTCACTCTCCCTCGGGATTTAGAATATCCCAGTCCTTGCTTTTCCATCTTTTTATTAAAAAAAAAAAGTCTCTTTCTCCCACCTGAATCCAGGACTGCACAGAAGGCCAGAACTTATTTCTGAGGAGTCTGTGAGCATCCACAACATTATTTATTATGGCAGTATTATCTTCATTCTCATGCACTTTTATATCTGCTCAAAACAGGGAAAAAAGAGTTAGTGCACAAAGTTTATATAACTTCACTACAGGAGCTAATGTAGCTAAGCAGAAGAAGTAGACATGAACCTTTCTAAACTAATTGGTTGCTTCAGGGAAAGTTAAACACCAGAATGTTTCTCTGCTCAGTATTAATTTTTCTACCCTTATCCACACATTCTTAGAAACCAGAGGAAAAGCTTTCAGTCCAGTGATGACAGAAAGAGTTGTTAAGCCATCACTACTATGGAATCACTAAAACTACAGACAAGTGCAGTCTTACTACTTATATTACATCTTGTTGTAAGTCCAAACCAATGGACTGGGCCTTATTGTACAATTTTCTGCATATTCAATATGGAAAAAAAATCCCTGCCCCAGTGGCAATAGGGACTTGATTGTCAAAACAGCCAAGTATGTCACTACTCAAGTAAAAATGGCATTTTTCACCTGTTAGCCCCACAGATAAATTTCCAATTCTGTTGTCTGCAAGCACAGAAGTAGGTACCTGTCTTACTGCCTGTTTGCACATGAAATTCCATTAGGACAGTATTTGTAAGAGACTTCACTTAGAGCACGAAAACACAAACCATCCTAATTTTTCTAGAATTCATATTAGCAAAGTTATGTAAGAAAAGGTATAATCATAAATCCTTAAGACTTCCTAGCAAAACTTTACTTACTACTTCTTGCAATTTGTCAGTAGCAAGGAAAAAAGTAGTTTATTAAACAGCCAATTTTTTTAAATTAGTAACTTATACCCCAGCTAAAAAGAGAATGAAAGAGGTGAATGGCGAGGCATACAGAAAATAACATTATATACTGTAAACAGATTGTAATTTTTTTTAAACATGGGAAACTAATCTTCTTCCAGGTACTATGAAGCACTGCAATATGATTACAACCACCAGTAGACAAGTTCAGTCTTGGATGGTAATTAATAAAATCTATAAATCACATACAAGGACACCCAAACCCAACAATGGTTACCAGATGAACCAGAAATAGAAAAGAACTCCAAGGAACCCCAAGACACAGAAAAAAAACCAAACCCCAACTACAAAGCACTTCAGACAAAGACTGTGCCCAGCTGCATGTGAAAATTTTTTCTAGGTACCTGTGGAGATTTCAAGGTCTAGAGTATACTTATGTGAAATAAGCCCATGGTTCCTAACAAAGGTCTGGTAATTATCATCATCAAGAGCAGGGACATCAGATTCAACTTCCAAGCATGTGCCTCCATGTAATTCTTGCTGCTCAGGTTTCTCCTTTTTCTCATCTACCTCTTTGTTTTCCTCAGTTCTAACACACTGAGAAACAGAAAGAATGTCCTTGCTGCAGCATGGCTGCTCATCATCCATGCATCCAAAATAGGGCTGGTTAACTTCCATCCGGGAGGACAAGGGAAAAGCAGGTCTATCCTCATGAGCCATCATTTGTTTGCTGGGTTCCAGTTCTGTGTCATTCACAGTGAAGTCAAAAGGATCTGGCATCAGAAGCTGGAAACAGTTTTCCATCTCTGTCAGTGTGTTGGCAACTTCCTGGGACATTTCTATCAAGATACGATTGTTTTGGAACATTGTTAAACCATGTAAAATGCTAATGTCTCCACAGCAGATCTACAAAACAAATACAACTGCCACAGTGGTAATCCATTTATCCAGTAATCAGTGATAATTTATCCATACACATCTCTCTCCATTGCAGAAACTGTCTTTATAAAAGTGACAATAGTTTTCTTACGCAGGAAATCTAGAACTTCCTGAGCAAGGAATTTAAAAATCAGTGTTCCTCCTTTTCCTGTCCTCTCTAAAATTCCACTTTGCATCAAAGATGACACAAATACTTCATGGAATTTGAAGGAGAACAAGGTTTAAGGAGGATATTCTTAGTGATGCTGGTGGGTGCTCATTCTACAGCCACGAATGCTACATTTGCTTGTAGGCTTAGCCATGAATTTTATTTTTTTATTGCTGGAATTTATTTTTTTTTTATTGCTGGAAAAGATGCTACCAAAAAAAGTGGCTTTAAGAAGGTTAAATCTCTTGAATATTCCACACTCATGCATGGAAACATTTCCAGCATGCAGAATAAATGCAGACACTATTGCATGCATTGCATATACCAAAGTAATTACATTAAATAACCTTTTGTAACTGCAGCATAATATACTTCCTATCTCTGTTCTTCTTTCGCATTACAGAAACGTGTTTGCTTTGTCCATATTGCTTAGAGATTCAAGTTAAGACATTTTTAGCAGCAGTATGATACTTTCAATAGATATCCTACACTGCACCCAGGATTCCTGTGCAGACCATTTCTATACTTATAGAACAAGATGACTGCATACACAGTATAATTAAGGTCATCAGTCCACAAGGTGTTGAGAAGTCTGCGCCTCATCACAGAAATTAAGCCACTAGCTCTAAAAAGCCTCATGATCTGTTTGCTTGAGGTTATGCATTCATACTTTACTGAATTACACACCAGACCTTTACTTGCTAACTTAAACTTTTTTTTTTTATCTCTTCATACTACCTGAGCTGACAGGATTGTCACTTGCTTCCCCCAATATTCTTTAGGTGAGAGAGACAGAGGGTCAAGCTCTACTATGTACTATTCCCATCCTCTGTGGTCAACTGGTATTTGGATAGCTATTCTTTGAAAATTTGTTCTATATAACCTTCAAAAAGGTTGTTTTAAAAACAAACAAACAAACAAAAACCCACTAAAAGAACCAAAGCAACTCACCTTCCATTTCTTTTTCAGCTCTTTTGGCTTTTTCTTTGTAAATGTTATCCAATCGTTTTTGCTTCTCTTCTTCCCTCCTCCTTTCAGCCACAGTTCTGGCATGCACATCTTGAAAATCCACCTAAGGAGGAAATGGAGAAAAAAGTGTAACATTCCTCATGCGAAATATATAGAAAACCATTTCCTAAGATCCTTATCTGCAGTGAAAAATCCCCTAACATCAGCAATCAGCCAGGAGCTCAGCAGTACTTCCTTTTATCTCTTCTCCGCCTAGAATCAATAACTACAGTAATTCTGAACGGAGAACTTCTGTTAATAAGGGGCTGCTGAGAATCAATGGCCTTCAGAAAGGAATCATAAGGCTGAAAGCCAAAACACTTAGATTTCTGCATCTAAATTGTGGGAATAAATCAGGCTTTGGAGACCCCTCACAGTACTGGAGTACATGGGGCTACGGGGAACGGGCAGGAAGAGACTACACAGGGTAAGTATTCAAATTATAAGAAAACATGACACTAGGTCCACTATTAGCAAAGGAAATTTAGGAAAATTTATAAGCAATCTTGCCTAAGTATACATAATGCTTCCCAAAGAACTTCATAAGCGAGGAAAGTAGACAAGAAGACATCCAAATTCATTTAAAAATACCAAATTTTGGATTTTACAATTACATTTGCCAGATTTGGGGATTGAAGGAAACATTATCATTCAGTTTCACTGTATTTCCTTATAGCTAAAATATAAATGTAAATCTGAGAGATTCAAAACACCGTTTTTGCTAGTTTGTTCTTAGAAGGGTTTGAAAGTGCAACTATTTTTCACTTCTGTTTTAAGGAAAGGAGTCTAGATTTTGTTGCTGCGTAATGAAACCCCTCGAAAAAGAAAAAACACAGTATTTCCTTTTGAGTGCTATCACATTACTTTCATTCACTTCAATATAAATTATACTGAGTGCTGAGCAAGCCTGTACTAACCAGAGTCCACAGACTCTCTGGTGCTATGTCTGTATTACAAGCACCCATGAATTCTTTGTTGTTATTGCCCCTGCTAGATGATAAGAGCTTGTCAACATACAGCAATGGTTCCCAGATACAGGCATTCTACACCAGCATTTTGGAGCCACACAAGAAGATCCTATAAGAACTCTCCTATAATAGGCATATGGACTTACTAGCCATGGGTCAAGCAAACCGAGTACATCTTACAACTGAAATGTGCATAGTTTTTGCACAACCAAGAATTTTGTTGGTGCCTCATCTCAAGCTTACTGAAATATCTCAATATTCACCCTGCATTAAGTAGGTAACTACATTAAGCACTACAGAAGTTAAAAAAAATAATGCTTGAGCTTGGGCTTAAAGATGTGATCAAATGTTTTACTATATAAACACTCCTACTACCAAATAATCCCAACAGTAAGTCTTAGGGTTTCTACAAGTATTATTTATGCAAACACTTTAAAGATGTGTTTTTACATAAAAGCCTCTAGGAGCAAAAGAATACTTGAGCTTTCACAGAAACTGGCATGGAGACTCCATCAGCATAGAAAAAGCAGCAGGCTCTTCTTTTATTGGGGAATGGGGGGTGCAGAGGGAAGGTAGGGAAAAAGAAGTAGCTTCACAACCTATAGCAGCACAAGGATCACCAGGGTGAGCTCTTTTGGTGTTTGGGAATCTGATTTTTCTATCAAGTTCACATACAGCAGCAGGGAAACAGATCCTCCCGAGAGCAACATCACCCACAAAAATGGAACAAACATGAAGAACCCAGGACCTACAGGTTTCAGAGAGAATCAGTGTGTTTACTGAAAGCCAAATATCATCATTGCAGTGTGAATGCTAGAGTAGTACTGCAAATTTTATTGCTTGCACCTCAGAAGAGACACTAAAGCAGAAGAATGCTCAAAACAGTAACTTGAAGCCTAGAAGGGAGAGTTAAAAGCAACTGTTTACATACAAGAAACTGTTGTTTAACAGAACTTCTTGTATGACACACAGTAACTCTGCAGCTGAGGGGAAGCAGCACCTACACTTGCTGTGTTGTACAGGGAAAGGACACTAGAACTCAACAGCTCAGCACGGAAACCAGGCTGGTTTAAACTGGGAAAGAAAGACTTAGTAGCTGATTACCCTCAGTTTAAGGTGTAACCATTATTTCCCTTCTAAAAAGGCTGGGATCTAGGGCTTCAGGTAGGAATCGGTGGGTGAAAGCCCAGTGGTGAGCAATACTTCTTGCACCATGAGAAAAGTTGAGCCTGGTTCTGAGTACAAGCCTGGGGGTTTAAAAACCTGACAACACCATGAGATGAAAAGGTTTGAGGTTTGTTTTCCAAACACCATGCTCACAGGACTTCTCCTACAGACAATGTCTTTTCCAACAGCTTTTATGTCAATGGCCTCAAGTTCCGTCAGGGGAAGTTCAGGTTGGATATTAGGAAGAAGTTCTTTCCTGAGAGGGTGGTTGGGCACTGGAATGGGCTGCCCAGGGAGGTGGTGGAGTCACCATCCCTGGGGGTGTTCAAAAAACAGGTTGATGAGGCACTTGAGGCCATGGTCTAATGGTCTAATGGCTAGGAATATGATGGGATAAAGGTTGGATTTGATTGACCCTGGAGGTCCCTTCCAACCATTATGATTCTATGATTCTATGTTTATTCGTTTCCTTGCTTTAAACATCTCCTAGTGATCACAATACAAACACACAGGCAGAAGTAAATTGCAGATACCTTCTTGTTCTGCTTTAGGAAGTGGTACCCCAGGGAAAGCTGCTTGTAGGCCTCCCCGTACTTCTCATGCCAGTCTTGCACCGACTTGATGGCCGCTTTCCTCAGCTTCTGCGCCACCTCCTTGGGTGGGGGAAGGGGCTGCTCGTGGTCTATCCCCACCGTGAGCTCCAGGAACTCCTGGAAGTTGGAGATGAGCAGCGTGCGGAATTGGTGGGAGCGGGTGAAGAGCTCCTGCACGACCTGGAAGGCGGAGAGGCGAACCTCGGCGTGCTCCTCCTGGAGCCGGGTCAGCAGGAGGTGGTGGGCATGGCTGACGTGCTCCTCCGAACATATAAGGGGAGACACCGCTTTTAAGGGGGGGTGGGGTGGGGTGTGTGTGATATGAAAAGCAGGGATTTAGCACGTAAAAACACAGCTTTTAACAAATTTATTGTGAATTTTCAGCCCCCGAGCCGTGCCCGTCCCTCGGGGCAGCCCCCGGGGCAGCGACCCCCGGCTCCCGCCCCGCTCCCAGCCCCAGCCCGGCCCGGGCCGCACTTGCAGATTCGCTTCAGCTCCTTCATCCTGCCCGGCTCCAGCCGCGGCTCCCCCGACGTGGTGAGCTCCTCCACCAGCTCGGCCAGCCGCCGGGCCATCGCTGCGGCGGCG
>VZRW01007041.1:658393-728425 GCA_013398125.1 Aegotheles bennettii | reverse complement strand
CCGCGCGGCGACGCCCGCGTGACGCCACAGCAGCCGGAAGCGCGCCCGGGGGAGGGCGGGAAAGGCCTTAAAGGGACCGCGCCTCGCTTGGAAAGGGGTGGTGGTGGTGTTAACCCTTTGTTGCCCGCGGGTTTAACCACGGGGAAATATCAAGCCCTTGCAGGTGCCCGCTGAAGTATTCAATATATCTGTTCGCATCTGAGGGTGCTGTCGGGCAGGTGGTGGCATCTCCCTCGCCCCAGCTGAGGCAGTGCTGGGGGTGACGGTGTGAGCTGGGGCTGTGGGTGTCACTGCTGGCTCCTGTGGCACAGGAACATCAGCAAACACCTCCTGCAGCCAAGCAACTTGTGTTCTCGAATCAATGTATTGTGGCACCCGTTTACAGGAAGGGGAGGAAGGAGGATCCAGGGAACTCCAGCCTGACCTCTGTGCCTCGGAGCAGCTCATCCCGAGTGCCATCACACGGCACCTGCGGGACACCCGGGGGATCAGGCCCAGGCAGTGTGGGTTTACAAAGTGTAGGTCCTGTCTGACCAACCTGATCACCTTCTATGACGAGGTGACCCGCCTGGCAGACAAGGGGAAGGTGGCAGCCATCGTCTGCCTGGACCTTGGCAAAGCCTCTCATACCACTTCCCACAACATCCTCCTGAAGAAACGTGCTGCTCATGGCTTGGATGGGGTACCCTTTGCTGGGTCAAGAACTGGCTGGGTGGCTGAGCACAGAGTGGTGGTCACTGGAGTCACATCCAGTTGGCGACCGGTCACCAGTGGTGTCCCCCAGGGCTCTGTACTGGGGCCGGTTCTGTTCAGTATCTTTACTGATGATCTGGGTGGAGGCATCGAATGCACCCTCAGTAAATTTGCAGATGACACCAAGTTGGGTGGGAGTGCTGATCTGCCTGAGGGTAGGAAGGTGCTACAGAGGGACCTGGACAGGCTGCAGCAATGGGCCAAGGCTTCATGAGCTTCAACAAGGCCAAGGGCCGGGTCCTGCACCTGGGCCCCAACAACCCCATGCAGCGCTCCAGGCCTGGGGAAGGGTGGTTGGAGAGCTGCCTGGCAGAAAGGGACCTGGGGCTGCTGGTAGACAGTTGGCTGGACATGAGCCAGCAGTGTGCCCAGGTGGCCAAGAAGGCCAATGGCATCCTGGCCTGTATCAGAAATGGTGTGGCCAGCAGGACCAGGGAGGTGATTGTCCCCTGTGCTTGGCACTGGTGAGGCCACACCTCTAATCCTGTGTTCAGTTTTGGGCCCCTCACACCAAGAAGGACAGTTGAGGGGCTGGAGTGGGTCCAGAGAAGGGCAATGGAGCTGGTGAAACCCTGGAGCACAGGTCTGATGAGGAGTGACTGAGGGAGCTGGGGTTGTTTAGCCTGGAGAAGAGGAGGCTCAGGGTGGACCTCATTGCTCTCTACAACTCCCTGAGAGGAGGCTGGAGTGAGGGGGTGGCCAATCTCTTCTCCCAAGTGACAAGTGATAGGATGAGGGAATGGCCTCAAGTTGTACCAGGGAAGTTCAGGCTGGATATTAAGAAAAATTTTTATAAGGAAAGGGTGGTCAGGCATTGGAACAGGCTGCCCAGGGAAGTGGTGGAGTCACTGCCCTCGAGGTGATCAAAAAACATTTGGATGTGGCCCTTGTGGACATGGTTTAGTGGTGGCTTGGCAGTCCTGGGTTGATGGTTGGGCTCGATGACATTGAAGGTCTTTTCCAACCAGAGGGATTCTATGATTCTAAGAAATTTACTGCAGTTAATGAATTTGCAGTGGTTGACCTTTTGCAGTGGTTCTGTTATTTTTGATTCAATACATGAAACCAGTGACATCTTCTTAACAATGTTCCTTCTTTCGTCGTTGCCTTCCATTGAGTTAAATGGATTTCCACGTGAAAGCCGCACACAATGGCACAGCCCATCTTTACAGTTTAGATCAATTTACTCTTTCCGTATTTCTTATTTTTCTATTTCTCTTCTTAATTTGCTTGGAAGCTCCTGAACAGCTGCTTTCTATTAAGTTATTGCTTGCAAAATTAGCATCGCTGTAGTATCTAGAAACAGTATTCCGAAACGAGCCTCGAGCAACTTACTGAACACATATAAAGGCACCGGTTTCATATCCATGGGTAATGTTCAAAGAAATCCCTGCAAGGAGCCATATGGTGTTGCAAAGAATCAGCTGATGAATGAATGCTGAGCTGTGAAACTCATTCACAGTAGGCCCTTAGGCAAATCCCAGTGAGAGCAAAACTATTTAATTTTACCTTTAAAAAAAAAATTAAGGACAATTACATAAAATCATGTTTGCTCAAGTGGCTGAGTTTCTTTCCCCTTCTCCTTTTTAATGAACATGGTAAATATCCACCATTCAAATATTTCGGTACTTTCTTCATCTGGACCAACCTGACCAAAGGCTGAAGTGAACCAGAACACTGAAGAATTAATTTACCTGCAAAAGTCACGACCACTCTGCACCTGCACTGATTTTCTGCTGACGCGACTGTCCTGGGCTGTTTGGCACAGGGGACTGGGCAGGACACTGTGGAGTGCAGAGGCAGAACCAAACACCACCTGCTGCCCCTTTAGAGCCTCAAGGTTGAACATTACTGTCAGTTTACACCTGGTTTCAGCAAAGCCTGAGTCTGCTGCTTCGTGTCAGGTTGTTGATTCAAGAAGTTGCATTTCTTACCTCTGTGCTGAGAGACCAGCAAGAGCAATGCAGTTACACTTTGTGGGTTGTTCTCCAAAGTGAGTGGCAACTTGCATGACCAGAGATCCTTCCAGAAGCACTGTCCTGTCCACCACCTTTCCAGGATACTCAATGCTACCGTCATTGGCAAGAGGCATTTGCAATAGGAATGTTCTCCTGCAGGATTTCTTCAGGCTTGACCAGTTGGTCCATGCAGAGATCGTCTCCAGTTAGTCCAGTATCTTTGGCCAAAGACATAAAAAAGACAAAAAAACCCCAGAATTTTGTCCATTGAGACCAGTTATTTGTGCCTGGAGGTTCTTACATTAGAGAAAAGCCATTTGTTCCATCACAAATTTGAAAGGTCAAACTGATGGCTCTAGGAAGGATTGTTCAGGACTTTTGTGTAATACTAAATATTCTGGTGTAGTCTTTTTATAAAAGAAAATATAGATGGGAAACAGTTCAACCATTTTACTAGATGATTCTTTGCCTGGGACTGTTTTCCACCTTCGCAATAAAAAAGCATGTCAGGCAGAAAGAAAGCCCACTGAACTTTTGAGGCAGCTGTATTCAGCTTAATGATATGAAATTAAAAAGGAGGGTTTATTTTTCTGCCAAAATGGAAGCTGGGCAAAAAATCTTCCCTACAAATAATTTGCAGTTAAAATAACTGTTTTCAGGCTTGGAGGTGCAGAAACACGATAAACACTGATATTAAATTATCAGAGAGTTTGTGCCAGTTGAGTTGCAGAGAAAATGCTGACCTTCTGTGTGGGATGAATATATGTTAAACCATCGGTTTGGCTTGAGCAAAAGGATGACAGTGGTTTGAAAGCTGTGAGCTACTTCATAAGGGCTGAGGACCATATTTAAACAGATGTTCTCGAAGGAGAAATAGTCTATTCATTAAACCATCAATAATGCAAGGCCAAAGATACTTGGCGACCTCCTCTAATTATGTGAAATATTGATTGTGACAACATTTCAGCCTGCTGTAACATTTTATAATGCTGTCATAGGAGGAGATGAATGAACCTGCTCTGTATGGTCTAGATCACTAATTAAATATCCATTTGTAAGTTGGATGGAGCAGGAATATCTGTAGGAGAACCATGGCAAATCAAGGAACACCTTCGTACATGCAGCTTATATTCATGTCTAGAATAATTTTTAAATATGATCCTACAGCATTTCCTGAAACTGCACGTCAGCATTAACACACTTGGCTGGTATCAATGAGGGTAAGTTGCTTTTTCCTCTGTGGAGAGATCTCTGCAGACTCTGACTGGAACCTAAGGAGCATTTTTCTTTGTTAGTCAATGTATGTCCACATCACAAGTTAATATTTCTACATGAATGCACCCAAAGAAGATCAGGGCACATCCCATTGCACTGCAAGCAGGTGTCTCTGGGAGCCTGGGGGATACCAGCCTTTAAGGCAGGACTCGGATCATGTGGTTCAGAAAAGGAGCTTGTAGCTTGTTAACATGTAGAAAAGGGGAGCACAGAGGAAGAGAAGAACCCCAAGCTTCCAATAAGAGGAAATCCAGCCCAAATTCTACTTGAAGACCCTCTGATGCTAAGTCATGTCATGACAGAAATGGCACTGTCCCGTGTATGCAAATAGGACTGCTTTCAAACATACGACGTTAGCAGGAGTTTCTCAAACAACTTAAAAGAGACTCGTTTGAGTGTCACTTTGTTTTACTGATGGCACATTTTTGAAGTCCTTTCTGCCTGACGTCTGAGCTGTCCTGTCCTTGGAAAGCCACAGCCTGTAATAGAACTGCGGTTGCTCAAGATGGTTTCTCCAAATGAGAGACTGCACAGAGCTGTGGCTTCCAATACCCAGAGGAATTGCTTTTTTCTTCTTTTCCCAAGGATGTGGAAAAGGAGAGATGTGCTCTGAAGCTGCTAAAAGCTGTAGCACTGCCTCCAGTTAAAACGGGAGTGATGAAGTCCATTCCTGATGTGACACTGTTGTCATTGCTATCGGCCACGGACAGGCGATGGGACTGCATGTGTCACACAGCCATTGCACAAACATCATCCAATCAGTGGGTTTCCATTTTGGATTTCTCTGTCCTGTTTGTGCACCAGGTAGCTTGAACCCTCAGTGATATTGTCACCACTCATTCACAGGAGCAAGTCCTCAGTCACCCATCAAAATCCACTGCATTCCATCAGCACCAGGGGAGTGCCCAAGTGAGCACGCTGCCAGCCTTCAGGCCTTCTTTAGTATTTCCATCAGCTCTTATGAGCAGCGGCCAAGAAAGCCACGTGAATCAAAACAAGCTTTTCTAGGGAATTTCTTTTACTGTAATGGTAAAAGAATGCTGTGTCTTTATGAAGAGATTATTTATACAGGTCAACTTTTGCAGGCAGAAGGAAAGTCCCTGGCTTGATGAGATTACAAGGTGGTTGGGACAGAAATAGGGTGCAAACACCACAATTTGAGAGAGAAGGAAATATTGAAGTACAACTTAAAGGAAGAAGGAAGTGTCTTGAATAAGGTAGCAAGTCTTGTGGATTGTCCAGAGCCATTTATTTATTTATGCTTTTAAAGTGGTGGTTTGCAATTCTGTAGCTTTATATATAAGTGGGAGCGGAATAGGAAAATATTTATTTATGTTTCATATACTGGGACTTCTTTGCATGCCCTCATTTTCTGCAGCAAGTGCATGACAGTCCCACCAACTAACATACAGCTATTTTTATATAGAATCATAGAATCATCAAGGTTGGAAGAGACCTTCAAGATCATCCATTTTTTTGTTTAAGTCTAAACACAAAGCTAGCACTCAGTAATTTCCAATGGACAAGATACATTTATAGGGATTTATACTGGCAACAGTGGTCTGAGCTGCGTAACTGTGGCAGCCATCTCATCACAAAAAATCAAGAGGATTTGTGAGCCATCCTTCTGTCCACCAGGAACCCCAGATCCCTTTCCCCTTCTCTGCTCTCCAGCAGGTCAAGCCCCAACCTATACTGATACATGGGGCTGTTCTTTCCCAGATGCAGCCTCCACACTTGTCCTTGTTGAATTTCATTAAGTTTCTCCCCGCTCAACCCTCCAGCCTGTCCAGGTCTCACTGAATGGCAGCACAACCCTCTGGTGTGTCAGCCACTCCTCCCAGCTTAGTGTCATCAGCAAACTTGCTGAGGATACATTCTGTACCCTCATCCAGGTCATTGATGAAAATATTGAATAGTACAGGTCCCAGTACTGACCCCTGAGGGACTCCACTAGTCACAGCCCTCCAACCAGATTCCATCCCATTGACCACAACTCTCTGACTTCTTTTTTTCAACCAGTTCACAATCCACCTCACTGCCCGATCCTCCAGACCACACTTCCTCAGTTTAGCTGCAAGGGTGCTGTGGGAGACAGTGCCAAATGCCTTCCTGAAATCAAGATAAACCACATCTACTGCTCTACCATCATCTATCCACCTAGTTACCTCCTCATAGAAGGCTATTAGGTTGGTCAAACATGACTTCTCTTTGGTAAAACCATGTTGACTGCTCCTAATGAGCCTCTTATCCTTGATATGCCTGGAGATAGTGCCAAGGATAAGTTGTTCTGTCACCTTACCAGGGATGGAGATGAGGCTGACCAGTCTATAGTTGCCCAGGTCCTCCTTCTTGCTCTTTTTGTAGACTGGAGTGACATTTGCTTTCCTCCAGTCCTCAGGCATCTCTCCTGTTGTCCACGACTTACCAAAGATGATGGAGAGTGGCCTAGCAATGACTTCTGCCAGCTCCCTCAGCACCTGTGGGTGCATTCCATCAGGACCCATGGATTTGTGGATGTCCAGATTGCTTAATTGATCCCTAACCCAATCCTCATCTACCAAAGCAAACTCCTCCTTTACCCTGAGTTCCCCTGGGGCTTTAGGAGTCTGGGGCTCCTGAGGACAGGCTGCAGTCTTGTCTAGACCATGCTTTTGCCAAGAAAGATTGGACCAGATGATCCTTGAGGTCCCTTTCAACCTGGTGTTCTATGAAAATACTCTGTCATTACCTTTGTCACCACGTTCCTACGTGGCCACCAAAGAGGCACTGAGAGCCACGGCTTCCTCATTGCTTAGGGAAAAACATTTCTACAGTGGTTTAGAAATTATTTATTTAATCTAAAAAAAAATAATTGTCATATCTTTTTTTAGACTACAAATTATATAACTGATTATTTAAGCTCACAAAGCTCTGGGAAGTAGGGAGCACTTTACATTTTCAGATAAGAGAAAAAATTGACTTTATAAAGCTCTGGCCTGGTTAATTACATGCACAAATTAGATTTCTTTCCCCCTACATAAGAAGCCCACAGCATCTCTGCCGGTTTGTACACCAGAGGCAGGAGGACCACTGGAGACAGGACTGGCTGGAGGAGGTGTGAGCTGCGGAGAGCATCCCCCTGCCCCTCGAGCCCCCGGCTGCCTTTGGGCGCAGCCCCCAGCAGATGGCAATGCAGGAAAACCTGTAGCCTGTCCAGCCAGGCAAGAGCTGGGGCTGAGCTCAATGTTCTTGGAAGAAAGCACCGCCTTGGAAATCCTGCTTGATTATTTTAATGCTCCTGCGAGGCAGCACACAAGCTACATAGTATAGAATTTAACTTACAGACCTGTAGCACTGACCCGTGGCAATGGGTTTGTTGTCCCATATACAAAACCTCAGTGATAACTTGTGGGGATATCCAAGCCCCCAGGGATTTTCAGCAAAGATGGAAATTACAATTTTTTAATATATATGTGTATATATATTTATATACAGGGTGTTTCAAAAAGATGGACCCAATTTCAAAGCATCTTGTTGTTGAAATTGGGTCCATCTCTTTGAAACACCCTGTATATATCTGTATACACACACATATATATGTAAATAATATATATGCATATGCTACATAAATATAGATGTTGCACATTATATTTATCTATGTATGTTCATGTATATAAAATCTTGCTTAAGAACTCCACTCACAACACATTTGCACATATTCTGTTGTGGCATCTTTTATCTGTGTGCAAGGCCACACTGTTTCCAGGCCAGGAATAAGTCTTTAAACAGATCAGAGTCTTTAATGTGTCTTGCAGTTTTGCAGTAAAATAGGCAAAGAAGAGATTTTATTTGAAGAAAGCATTCTGAATATCCCATCAAGGAAACTACTTTTAATGACAATTAAAAAGAGAACACACATCTCCGAGAGAGCACTGAAGGGGGAGTTATCTTCCAAGCAGACTGAGTCGCTGTTTTCCTAGTGTTTGTAAGGGAAAATGGATGGTAAAACTTTCAGAAAAACATAGAAGCATTAAAAGTTTCTCATGGCATGCTTTGCCTTTTATCTGAACCCACACCCACCAAAAAACCCCCTCAAAACAAACAAACAAAATACCAAACCCAAGACCAAACCAAAAACCAACAAGAAGTCTTAAGCCAATAACAGAAACATGGAAGAGGTTTTGTTAAGAAAATAATGAAAAAAGCTTGAATGCATCAAAAAGCTGGTGAAAAAACTCCTTTAACCCTTTGTATTAAAACTGAAATGACTGCACCTGGCAGAGAAATGTCTCTTTCTTGAAAGGCCAGCGATGGTGAACTGAAATCACAACTGCGTTGTCAAAATGCTGCCATGGGCACCACAACCACAGATTGGTTAAAGTGGCTCCAGAGCAAATGATGGAAACTCTGAGAAGTCAAATCACATGTATGTAAACACAGCATAAGTTCACTTATTATAAACAAGGAATCCAAGTTATCTACAGTCAATATGATTCCTCTCATCTCCATATGTTTATATCACTGCTTGTGCTCTGCTTTAGATGGCGCAATAAAATCCTGTTTGTAGTGCAACAAATGCATCTGCTGATTCTTCCAAAGTATCATAGGTAACTGGCCTGAAACCCCCAGAAATACTTTAACATCGATCCACGTTCTGGATTTACTGCTTAGAAAAGCAGCACTTCTTACTATTTCAGAACCACCAGCTTATTTTAAATACATCTTTATTATATTGAATCATACCGTGGCAACAGCATGGTTAAACAGTTTCAGAGCAGTAATGAGAAGCTATAAGTAGTGGGCGTTTAGCTGACATTAGAGCATGGCTGATACTAAACTAACATACATTTTCCAAAGTTCTTTAAAAAAAGTCAGTGATATATAGGAAGGGTACAAGAACAAATTGCAGAAAAGAAATGGTTGAAATACTGACTGTGAGTAAAGATTTAAATCAGTTTTGATTATTGAGAGGTTAATTGTTCATAAAATAAAAGCATCTTTAGTGAAAAATACCACACATTAACTGGTTTGAGTGTAGCAGCAAAAGACACAAGAAAAAAAAGATAAGTTCAAACTGAAAACCAGGCACATATTTCACCAGAGGGGAAACAGATTCTACGTCCCATGACAATGTTTTTCTGACAGATGTGCTCTAACCAAACAACTCTGGATTGTTAATAGTTTTGAGAGTCAACATCTAAAATCAGGACACTGGAGATCTATCACGCCTAGCTCGTCTGGAAGGCATTAAGTTACAGAGACAAAACAGAGGTGGCAGAACATGAGAAACCTGGTGACTTGGACTGTAAATGTTAAAGCAGGAGCCCTGGCTACTTCTGCTCTGGAGCTGTCAGTGGATCCTGGAGAGAGGACAGGCTGGAGGGAAATTATTTTGCAAATGTGTTTAATAAAAATGGTATTATGGCACTTGAAGAGTCCTCGAGTTAAAAGCAACTACTGGAAGTTTCCAAAAATGTTCCTAATTTCAACACTCAATTACCTAAGGACAGATAATGTTGATAGGAAGGTTCCTGTAAGGGTGGAAACCACAACAGCAGCCCCTCTAACTGCCCACCCCAGGGAGCACCGCTTGGAGCAGCTGAAGCTGTGAGGTTGCATTTTCAATCTTTGGGATTTTAACAGAATTGATCCATACTGGTATATTTAATAGGATTTGCACAAAGTTTTAGAACATTCAGGAAACTGTTCTCTATGAGACTTTACATTTTAGCCTAGATATTTTAGCATTACTTCAATTCCGAGCATGAGACTTTCTGGAGGAGCCCAAAGCTCTGTTCTGCAACCAGGCCATAATGTTTATTCTAGCTACTAGAACAATATTGATGTTTAGATTTTTCTTAGAGAGTGAAATAATGAAAATAATGAATAATGATTCATTTTAAATTTGTCAGATTCTAGATGGATGTATTATTTTTCAATAATAATTTTTAAATAAACATCTGAAGGTTCGGTGCCAGGCTCAGCCCAAAAGTTCTTCCTGTCTTCTTCAGCCAAGATGACAAAAGTAGTACCAGCATTCTGATTTCTTTTCATGCTGTTCCTGGAAGTACAAGGTTCCCTGGAGGGAAAGAACTAAGACAGATACCTTATTCAGATCAAAATTGAACCCAGCATCTCACATCCTCAGACACAGGCTATGTTCTTTATGGCTTCCGTATGGAAAGAAACCAGTCATTATTCTTTGCTAATTGCTTTAGAAGGAGAGAAGTATTTCTGGATGTGGCAACTGCTGATCTTACTTCAGTGAGGAATTAATTTTATCTCCTCAGAGGAGGACACTCCAAACATAGAGATAGGGAATATGTTTTGGCCAAGGGTAGGGTAATTTCTCACTTAACAGGGCTGGTGACATTCTTTCCAATTATTATAAAAATTAAGACACGATAGGTGTGTCAAAGAAAGTCTGTTACTCACTGAAGGAGCAAAACAACAATTCAATTGTAGCTACTGTGCTTTTTTCTGTACCTAGTAGTTAAAGTGATTAGCTCTCCTATAAAAACATTGTTTTTATTCAGTGTTTTTTGAAGTAGGATAATGCCTCGCTGAAGCTGGAGAGCTGGCAATGGATATGACACTGGAATTCAAAGTAAACAGATACCATGAAGTCTGGATCATCAGAGCGTAAGTGTATCTGAGATCAACAATAACAAAGTGCTCCTGCAAAAAAAAAAAACCCAAACCACAACAGATTTGCATCAGCAACATTGGTCCCCATCTATTCTTCACTGTCTGACCATCTAACAAGATGAGATCGCACACTTGATGGTATTCATCCCATTCCAGGGCTGCTGCTCCTGGAGCTGGCTGCATCTTGGTTTCCACACACACAAGTTAGCAGTGTAGCTGCTCTGGGCACCCACTGTGCCCAGGGGATGGTCAGGTTACAAACACTGTGAGGGAAAGATACATTTACAGTCTCCAGAGACTTCAAACCTGCTCTGTTCAAGCCTCATGCTGACTCCAGAAAAGTGTGGAGTAGCAGGTGGTAATACTCCTGAAATAAGAATATTACACCAGACACAGCTGATCAGAGCTGCAGACTACCCTTCTCTCCATAACATATATCCTCGTACTACTCTGGGATCTCTCTGCAGCTGGCAGACAGCAGAAGCCGCTGTTGCTTCTTCACTCACTCCAGCAGCCACCCACAGAGACACTTCCCTGGTGCATCACCTCACCACCTAGCCTTATTTCTTCTCAATATCCTATAGTGGAAGTCAGTCCTGTAAACTGATGTTCCTTATGGCCATGAATCCTAGAATGGTTTGGTTTGGAAGGGACCTTAAACCTCATCTAGTTCCAACCCCCCTGCCATGGGCAGGGACACCTCCCACTAGACCAGGTTGCTCCAAGCCCCATCCAACCTGGCCTTGAACACTGCCAGGGAGGGGGCAGCCACAGCTTCTCTGGGCAACTTGGGCCAGTGTCTCACCACCCTCACAGCAAAGAACTTATTCCTAACATCCGGTCTAAATCTACCTTCCTTTGGTTTGAAACCATTTCCCCGTGTCCTATCACCCCATGCCCTTGTCAAAAGTCCCCCTCCAGCTTTCCTGGAGGCCCTTCAGGTACTGGAAGGTGCTCTAAGGTCTCCCTGGAGCCTTCTCTTCTCCAGGCTGAGCAACTCCAACTCTCTCAGCCTGTCTTCATAGCAGAGGTGCTCCAGCTCCCTGAGCATCTCGGTGGCCTCCTTTGGACTCACTCCAACAGCTCTGTGTCCTTCTTATGTTGGGGACTCCAGAACTGGACCCAGCACTGCAGGTGGGGTCTCACAAGAGCAGAGTAGATGGGGAGAATCCCCTCCCTCGACCTGCTGGTCACACTGCTTTTGATGCAGCCCAGGATACCATTGGATTTTTGAGCTACAAGCACACATTGCTGGCTCATGTTGAGCTTCTCATCAACCAATACCCCCAAGACCTTCTCCCTGGGGTTGTTTTCAATCTATTCTCTGCCCAGCCTGTATCTGTGCATGGGATTGCCCCAACGCACGTGCAGGACCTTGCACTTGGCCTTGCTGAACTTCATGCAGTTTGCTTGAGCCCACCTCTCCAGCTTGTCCAGGCCCCTCTGGATGCCATCCCTTCCCTCTAGCTTATCAACTGTACCACACAGCTCGGTGTCGAATAGGATCAAATAATTTCTGGTGGCCATGAGATCCTGTGCACAGTTGAGCAGGACAATGAGGTGTCAACCAGAGTACACACAGTTTAAAACAGAAAATCATGTCACGAACCTCATGGAGAAACATCTTCTCCCACACTACGTAAGCAAAACTGTTTATGCTGAGGAACTGCCCAGTCTTCCTAAACGAGCAGGGGCAGCAACAAGCAGACGGTGGTTCAAAACCTGCCTGTGGGATTTTCACCCTCCTGCACAGCAATCCTGCCAGCAGGGGACAGGGGACAGAGCTGGGCGAGTGGGCCTGGTTCAGCTGAGAAGTTACCTGGGTTATTACAGCACAATGCCAGGACAATGGTTTACCTGGAAAGAATTAATGGAGAGCCCTATATAATGTTTTCCTTGATGACCACATCCAGGGGAACTTGAGCTTTCCTAAGACCAATTTCCCCGTGACCCACTACAAATTTTAATAAAATATTTCTATGGCTTGAGTCCCTAAAGCTGCTACTTTAAACAGAGGAGACATCTCCATGTGGGCTATGCATGTGCACCCTGAAGAACTCCCCATAGCTCTGGTCTTGCCTCTTCTGAGCAATTTGTGTTGCTGTGGTTTGCAGAGAAGGAAAAGCGAATTGTCTGCTGATTTTATTATATTTTTATTTCCTTTATGGGGAATTTGTCTATATGATCCTGCTTAATCTCCATGGGTGGAGAACCAAATATTTAAGTTAGTTAATGATCTTTTTGTCCTGAGGTGAATAGGCTTTATCATCTTTCTCTCCTTATTCTTCCTCCTGGCTCCATCAAGAGGAAGTCCTGACTGGAAACTCAGATGAGCTCCCTGGGAAAATCTGCTCCTCTGCTCCGAGGGGTAGATAAAACTGTTTCCTTGAGAAATGCACAACATGAAAGTTAATCTTATGGGATAGGAAATAGGGTCAAGGACAGCTTAATAGGTCAATAGGTACAGCTGTAGGTTCCAGCCCCTCGGGTGTTATCCCCCACTTAACCAGCTTTGGTTTCCCACCTTCATTTGGGAATGAAGGAAATGTCTTACCCTGAGCCAGCTAGGCTGGGAAGGGATTTCTGGTCCACTCCACTGACCAACTCAGTGCTGCCTCTGCTCCAGCTTCAGTGTAAGAGACGTGGATGTGAGCAGGCAGGACTGTACTCCAGCTTCCAGCAAAGGAGCACCAGGCTCCTTTGCAGCCCTCGCTCCTTCATCCCGATGGTGCCACCAGGTTAGGGTTGCATTTCTCTGTTTCAAAGATGCAACACATTGGAGGTTCAAAGCCCACCAGGATCACTGTGTACAAGGAAGACGTTCAAGCGAGGTCCTAATCGACAGCTGAATGAACTCTAGTGCTAAAACAGTTTTGTTTATTCATTAGTCCACTCCTCAAGGTTACCTGCTTTTCTTCTTGATAATATTCCAGTATCCTCTGGGCTATCTACTGTTTTTGTCCCATCAGCACATTCCTGTTTATTGTGGAACATCAGTAATGACAACCAGTATCAGCTCCACAATAGATCCCCGAGGAATCCCATCGGTTACCCTGCCCTTCACACTGCCCTTTATCCTATCTCCTGTAGCCAGATGCTCACGCAATTTCTAATTCCCATCTCCTCCAGTTGTTAATGTCATCACATGTGATACTGCACTGCAGCTGGATTTTGTTTCGCCTTAACAACAGCGGTCATGGGGGTGGTATGGCATAATTACCCTCAGTAAATATCTCCCCTTCACACTCACAGTTATTCTTCAGGTTGATTTTTTTTATTCTCCCCTCCCCTTAAAAACCGGTGACTACAGCAGCAGCTCTCCATTCCTGTGATACCAACCCCAGGCCGGATACTAGAACAGCTGAACAATTAACAATTCCAGGAGAGCCATCACATGGTTTCCATAACTTGCACACACTTCTTTTCACTTCCAGGTTGCAAAGTTATTTCAATTTTTCTCAATTTATCTCCCTCTCCACCCCCCCCAAGCCAATTTTGAACATGGCCATCTTTACCAGGAGCAAGAAGCGAGGTGCTGAGTGTGGTTTTGTAATCAAGTCTGGATCTCTACCACACAGCAGTTTCATGTTAATTTTATCCTCTTACTTGTGCATTTAAAAACTTCTGCAGTTATTTTAATCTCTTTGAAAGACAGCTGGCTGGTAGCACTTCTTAACCATACCCTGACACTTGTTCTCATTTTTGAGAAGTCAAAACAAACAGCTTTTCTCATTCAGCAGCCTTTTCTATTTCTTGTTATTTCCTGTTGTTCTTGTGGTGTTGATTATCCTACAGCTGATTACCTCTGGCTTAGGATACAGATCTCTGATAATTGTAACACAGTCAAACGGCAGGATGGAGCCTGAAATATCTTATTCAGAACTGAGAGATCCTCAGTGAAATTAACTTGTCGCTAGCTAGCAATGATAAGGGCTAATTTAATTTTTGAAATGAAGTGAGTTTACAGTCTTAGAACAGTCATTTACAGTCTTAGAACTTCAGTTCAAACTGAAATCAGGACTAGATCTCTTAAGATGAGTTTTTTTCAGTGACTAGCTCAGATACATGTTTAACGTTTTATAAAAGCCAGCTGTAACACAGAACTACTGTGTCTTGGCTCTATAGCTGTAATACCAAAAAAACCCCTTCAGGCCCAACAGTATCTGGGCTCTGGAGCTTCCTCCTCCCTCTTGCTGGCCATGAGTGCAAATTTTCTTCCCCGACTGTGTGCCAGAGAGACTTCATTCTACTTACAGAACCTACCTGCTCTCCACTTTTGCCCTTCCTAGATCTCTTCCCAAAACCAAGAGAGCTGAGTTGCTGAAAACTTCAAGAAAACTTAATTAACAGGGCCAATTCTTAAATAAATAAATAAATAAATAAATGAAAATGATGCTTTTCAGGGTGACTGGTAATGACACATATTGCAGAACCAACCAGACACCAAATCTTCAGAAAAGCACCGTGGTGAGGAGATCCCATTCACTGTCTAACCTGCAGGTGCCCCACATCAACAAACAGAAACAGTTACTAGAGCATTCAATGATCAGAAGAAACAACTTGCAGTTTTTCTCTTCAAGGATCAGATAAAGATCAGAACTGATCACCTCTCCTGTTGCTCTGGGCTGGGGTTTGTTTGGTGCACTAATTCAGAAAGCATGGAGCTAAGACAGCTGGGGCAGCACGTTGTCACAACAGCTTGGTTTTGCCTTTAAAGATACAGATTATTTGTAAGAAATACCGGAAAGTCACTCAAAAAAATAAAAAAATAAAAAAATAAATTGCTGCTCAGTCAGGTAAACCCAAAAAAAATAGCTCTCAGGGTGGAGTATGCTGGGGAATACAACTAAAAACCCTGGCCTAAGAGGTACAAGTCTGGCAAAGGGAAGCCCAAAAGGCCCATTAGGCTGCCCCTGGGACAGTGTTAATCTCGCTGCAGACATCAGGGCATAGTAGGAAGAAACAGCGTGCTCAGCAGAATCTGATACCTCATTAACAGAACATGGAAAAACAGGATGGAAGAGATTTAAATACTTGTTTTGTTGCACCAGGTGACCTTTATATTGTGCTACAGGAGACACAAATGCACCAGATCAGTGTAGTCACGGGTCTCAAAGCATGCCCTGATAAAGTGCTTGGTGTGTCTCCCAACACACTCTGCTCAGGCTATCTAAGGTATGAAAAAAAGCAAGCCAAAGTATTACCTTTTTCCCTGAACAGTGTTCTATTAAGCACATTCAAAGGCTTCCTTTTGGCATATTACCAGTTGTACATAATTTTCTCATTCATCCTCTCATAGATCATCTTTTTTTCCAAGAATTTATCTTATTAATAAGTAGAAAAGGACATGCTTATATCAGAAAATCCCCAAAACCATACTAGCCCATCAGCCTTCAAAGCTTCTTGCAAAATGCTTTGCCTGAACGTGGTATCAGCTTCACTACTTCCTACCTACAAAGTGTTGCAATCTCAGCATCTTGAACTCTTCTCAGCCTGGTAGAAAATGGAATACTTCAGGCTTAAACAAGTATCAAAGAAACCCACGGCACTATGCGCAGTTACTAATGACTCTCCTTTCACAACATTGGAGAATCTTCAGCATTCAGATGAGGGGTTTGGACCACAACAAATAGAAGAAAACGTAAGGCAATTCTCAACCTCTGTGTAACTGTGGAAATCAGAGAAACCTGTCCTGACCACAACTGGGACAAAACATTGCCTTCAAACAGGAGGACCATAACCAAAATCCAGAGCCTCAAGTCTCAGTTTATTAAACTACTTGGCAAGACTGAAAAAAACATCGCAGTAAAGGATATTGTTCATTTCCAGCTGAGCCAGATCTTGAGAGGAGATAGTCTTCACTCTTCCATTTCAAAAGGATGTCCTTCATTGTACAGGCAGTAACTTGTACCCTTAGCACACTGCCAGGCGTTTAGATGACACAGGTTATCTGTACGAAAGACTGGGACTCTCATCTAAAGCAGCTGATGGCCACTTTTTGATTGATTTGGAACACATTGCTGCTAACATGACAAGATGTATTATTGCCAGAAAAAGACTGGCTTCCATGTAGCAGGTTATGGCTGTATTCAGTTACCACATCTGGTTACCATCAGGTTGTGTAACTGATCCCCCATTCTACATTTTATGAACTTACTGCTTTGCAACATATTGCTAGAATGAGACAGGTTTAACAAGATCTTTACCCAAAACTTCAACTGTTGAGGAAAGCCTCTGTAACACTGCCCCACCTCCACCAGTGTTACATAAACCATGCTTTTAAAGTCCTCCTCTCAACATCCTCCCAGGCAGGAATCAATGTAGTGAGAGAACAGTTATTAAAATAGCATTTACAGGCAGCAAGTTTATACTTACTATGATCACATGCTGCTCTCGGTTTGATGTCTGAAGCCACCCATGATACGAGCTTTGAACTGACACCTCTGTTGGATTCTGAGCTCAAGGCTGCAGAAAAGAGTCAGGGAATGCAAACCAGAACTCTGAGCTGCACCAAAACAATCCATCCCTGCCACCATTTCTGACCCTTATAAAGCTGGATGGCTTCTACAGCCATGCCAGAGCAAGCTGGAGAACGAAAGCCAGGCTATAAGTAGAGGTACTGGGCACAGTCCACAGGGGTCAGCCAGGAGGTTACAACTGCCTGTATCCAACAGGCCTTGCCGTACTCAAAAGAGGGTGTTTGATTCCAGACTTCTAAAGTGAGCAATCATGGCTATCAACAGCTGAAGCTCCCCCCATGCTCCTTCTGGAGCACCTTCTTGGTAACTCAGGGACTCAGACCTCATGTTTGCACCTCTGAAATGACATCCCCGAAACAGAGACCCTCCTCTTGTACAACAGCTGCTCTCCCCTCTCCCTTCCCAAATTAGATTTTTGGGAGTGTAGATTTCTGCACCACTCTACTTATGCCATAGAGAGCAGAAAGGGATGAAATCTCAGGAAACCACAGCTCTAACTAGCACTTAGAGAAGCAAAGGCAACAATTTCTATGCCCTACAATTGTCGAGCAGTTCCCATGCATTTCCTCAGGGCTGATAACAAATCGACCCCTTCCTCCCTGCTTCAGCCTTTTATGCATTTCTGTAAAATAAGGAAAAGTGAAGTTGCTGTTCTCAAGAGTTATCCTTGCCCTTCTGTGATGATGCTGTGAATAGTCTGTTGAAAAAAAAACAGATGCTGTTCTACTTGAGCTTCAGCAATGCTGCTCCCCAGGGTGATGTCCTCTCCCCTTTTGTGTTGATGATGCTTCAGCCCTTGCCCCATGAGAAAGGAAGAGATCAGTTACTGCTTAACTGATAGCCAATTATTAATGCAAGTTCTCTCATTATCTGCCTCCACCTACTCTTGGCACATCGCTTTTGTTCTAAGGAATCACTAAATCTGCCACTTCAGAAAACACTGAGGTAAACAGACCCTTCAAGCAGTAAGTACAGGAACACAGACTGGTCTCTACCAAGCTGGCAGCTCTCCAGTGTTCCAGATATACCTGTTCAGAAGCATGGATCATTTATGCTTACTGAAAATGGAGCCTTTTCAGCTGTGCCTTCACTGGAAATTCCACAGTAGTTACAGTTTGAGTGCCCGATACAATCAGTTTATATATCTGTGATTTCTAACATGATTAGAAGTTGTGGCCCTTCCAGCATTTGTTGTTAGCTTTCTTTAAAGCACTCAGTCACACATCCAAACCTCACACCTATCACCTCCCACAACTGTTTTTCAACACAAAGTGTCCAGGACATTAAGTAGTCTTCCAGGAAGTGATAGAAAAGACATTGACAGGAACATAGATTGGAGTTTACTGGTCAAAGATGAAAAGTTTAAACCAATGCTCTGAAGAACAATGTTTATGGCTGTGGTGGGGTAGTGGTTTGGGGTTTTTTTTGTGTGTGTATTTTTTTTTTCTTTAAATTGCACAGAACACTAAAAACCAACACCTTAAAGTTGCATTTCTTTTGAGAGACCCTTATGGAAGAGTTAATATTTTACATTTAAACACAAAGCAACTTTCTAATTTTATATAATCAAGAAATGGAAAACAATTTTTATTAACATGTTTTACATTTACAATCTTTTATTAGCTAATCAACATCAACATGCAAAAATAAGCGCTAAATACAAACCTCTACAATATGATTTTGTTTAAACTACAATGGTTTAATTCTTTTGAAAAGTCATAAGGATGTGTTCTGTAGTTGTTAAAATTGAACTATTAGTTTCAGTAATGAATACTATTTAGACCCTAAAATTATGTAATCATCCTGCAAGGCATCTTCAGAAACTTTGCCCAACACTTAAGATTACCAGCTCATTTTCATGTGAGTACATTCTCAAAGCAAGAAATAAGGCAGTAGCACTAACGATTTCATATTGAACCCTATGCACATAACTAATAACTTTAGAAGGACTTTAACACTATGGTAGACTGGAAAAAGAACATTTAAACAAGCATTGGATTTTGCCTGAAATGTTCTCAGTTCCTCTTGATACTTATGCAACCTCCTTAAAATATTTGGGTTTGGAAAAAGACTTCATACTCCTTCAAACCAGTCCCTAGTTGATCCTCCAGAGAAGCCACTCTTGTGTCAAAGACACTGGTATCTTCCCATGGAAATAAGTTACATAATTCATGTTCAGGATTACTTCACGAGAGGATCATGAAGAAGGCAAAGAGGAGCTTAAAGGAGAACATATTGGTAGTATTGAAATATTTGATAACAAAAGGGTCTTGGACAATTGTGAAAAAGAGGGAAGAAAAATGGTTTTAATTTCAAATCTGTTGTAACTTTTCCCCCGGTGCAAGTGTCCATCTTTAAAGAAAGTTATCCTTTAGAAGATGAAAGTACTTTTGAGAAGAGTCCAATTTTGACCTTATGTTACAAAATCTTAACAATCAAAATTTGTTTTTGTTTTTATTTGAGTACAAACTTAAGTCATAATTCCTCTCTTTTTTTTTTTAAGAGCGTTTATTGTTGCTCATTGATCTTTGGTCGCAAGAAACAATAATGCCACCGACAGGTCTGATCCCCAAGGTGGCAGGTTTTGCTTCTTTGCCACACATTAAGGCCCCCCCCTTTACAGGGTATGCCAATATACACTGTGTCAAAATTCCAGCGGCACTTCATCATGTGTTTTATGGACCTACATGATGTAGACTTTCTCAGCTTGTGAGAAGTTGAAGACTTCTTTGGTTCTTGGGCAAATTACTTTGTCATCTTGACGAATAGAAAGCAGAGACTGAAAAAGAGCAAAATAATATTCACAATAGTAACTCAGCATTATTTAACTGTTTAGTAAATAAACTTTTTATTTTTAAAAAAACACGTTAATTCCGAGGTCAAAATATCTTTGCCCATCAACATTACTTATTCTACATTATTGCTCTCTAGAGGGAAAGATTTCCAATGCCACTTGATTTCATGTTATAAATCCATACATGCAGACATTAGCTTATTTAAAGACCAATTTAATCACATGTAGTCCTTTAAAAATTACTGCAAGTAGTTATTTTTCCTCTGTTAATACAGAAAATAATTCTAGCTTTCTAACTGAATTTATAAGCTCTTTGATATAGAAAGTTATTACAACCACTGCTATTTTAGAGTTCAGTAAGTCATTGATTTCAACACTTACATTGTATCCATAGACATATCCATTTGGTAACATCATAGGAGGATTATTTTCGTTCATTACATCCCCCGAAATCTTGCAGACTAGTCGGGAGTTGGCACAATGTGCCATAGGCAGAGGCTGAGCCAGCTTGTTCAGGGATTTGCTACACACAGGGCAGTCTGGGTTTTTTGAGCTCCCATCCTCTTTATAACACTGTCTGTTTAACAGCCAGTTAAGGAACAACCAACACAGAATGCAACAATTATTGGAAAAAAGACAGTAAAATATGCAAATATAGCCTAGGTTATAGTGTACAGGACCATTTAATTCAAGTTCAATGTGTACACATAAGAAAATCAATTGCTTGCTTTGTTTCAAGGAATGAGAGTGAGCAACACCGGTCTGGCACCCTCTATGGGCAGAGTTCCTGGTGTAGAACACTTGAGTAGCACCAGTCTCTCTAATACACCATAGTGTGTTGCAAACCCAACTGAATTTCGAAAGAGACAGGGTATGTTTGAATATTCACATTAAAAAAAAAGACAGTAAATTTGTCTGTAAGTGCTTAAAAAAATAATTCTGACCCTGTTCACTAAGGTTAGCAGATACGTTCACTAACTTAGGACACATGGAAAGACAGCCTAGTATGCAAACGCAATGCAGATTTCAAAAAAGTTCAACTGCCACATTTCCTCTTTGAGCTCTCTGAAAAGCATCCATGAAACCAAAAAACCCCACGTTTTTTGCACTTGAAGGTAGTATCTGCATTAAAGGATACGGTGTTTTTATAGCTGAAAGGCCTGCCTGGAGTGTTATAGTAAAAACAGAATTGTTTCCCAGCTGATGTAGTCTGTAGTTATCATATCTAAACTGTTGGATCAGCATTCTCCATCGAGCAGGGTCCAAGAGATCCTGTTAAAAAACAACACAACTATAAGTTGTTTTCAATCTAATTGTCCCGAGGGGAAAAAGCCTGGGAGTGGTAAATTGCACAAAACTGAATCCATCACAAAATAAAAGTATACATGCTAATGCATAGTATGAATGTACTTGTTTAGAAAGTACCTTTTAACACTACTTTACTATAAATACGGTTTAAATCAAGTATTACTTAAAATAGCTGGCATAACAATATTCAATCTCCCTCTGTCATCTACCAAATGTATTAATTAAGGTATGTAAATCCTGGTAAGGCCATTTTCTTGCATTTAGTTTTCCAGAGTGCTGGCCTACTTATGAAGCAGCATTGGTACTGTGGAATGTTTACTCTAAAGCCTCTGAATCATTAACATTGAAAAGTCAGAAATGCTTTTTACCTCAAGTCAGGCTAATTGTGCTTTTATCTCTCTGCAATATATAATGTTTACAGAATTTTGTAAAAGGTTTTAATTTGAAGAGCTGGCACAACCCCAGGTTAGAGAAAGCTGTGCATCTAAGGGCAAAATTCTTTAATATATATTGTAATGCTGTGGGTTACAAAAAAAAACCCCAGAACAGTAGTTAGAGGTAGGGGTGGTTTTTTTCATGGAAGCAAAAACTAAACCCACAGGTCAAGGATATATTTAACCCTAAAAGTAATTCTGTGAAGGAGTCACATAACAAGTGAAGACCCTTTGAAAAATATACTTGTTATGTTATATATACAAAGATCTCCTCCTTTCTTCTGCTAGCACTCGTCCTTTGTATCCAGAACTTGCCTTTTGGTAATGAGAAGTGACAATGTTTATTTATCTTAGAAATAAGTTAATAAATATTATCAACTGTGCATGCTACAGCTGAGAACTGCTGCTAATGTATTAAGGCCACAGCCTCGTATGTGAAGGAAAAAGCACCAAAACCTCTCTCAATTTTTAATTTGTGCTTCTCCATCTTATCTCTCTTGCTGTGTATTTGCACATCATGCTTCCAGTCCCACAGATCTTTAGTGCTGGGTTTGTAGTAAGCCCAGCTCAGTGGGAATCTGTCCGTTATTAAGACCCAACTGCAACAATATAAATACTACCTGGATTAATCTATAGGCAAATACTGGTTATTAAGATTAAGAACCATTATAAAGGTGGATTTTAGAAAATAAAATTAGAACAACATTTGATCTTTGAGTTATCAATGCATTTATCTGTAATGAAGAATGACAACATGTATTTTATTATTCTGCTGTACCACTGAATTTCAAACATAATGTTACCTTATAGGGGGAGATATGAGTGTCTGAAGGAAAGGCCAACATTCCCATCACTTGTCGAACCTCATCCAGCTGGCTTCCCTCAGCCTGACTGAAATGCTTTCTTGCATGTCTGAAATACAGAATTTACACCTTGATTATAACACTTTGTTTCTAAATCAAGTAAACTTACATAATTATGTAAGATATCAGAGAAAAACTCTGAATTCTGCTCTCAATACATGAACTCCAAAAGGTGATGCATTAAAGGGCTTGAAAAAAAAATACATCCTGTAAATGTGAATGTGAGAATGACTAAGAATTAGCAATTTCACACTGTAATTTCTTAGAAATTAGAACTTCTTACTGTAGCATGAAGTCTTACATCATCTACATCTAGAATGGCAGATCCATGATTATTAGAGGAAATGTCTCTGCTTACGCAAGCTCAGTGTGTCACCCCTTTGGCTCACTCACCAGTGAGATAAATGCAGTCTGATAAGCAGCATTCCAAACCATTAAATATTAAGAGTGTTCAAATATCTACCTTATTTATACTGACATTTGAGAGAATGTTTACTTTTGAATAAATGAGGGTTTTTTTCCTTATAGACTAAAAGGCAATACCACTTTCTGTACAGACTACAAGGAACTGCAGGATAATGCAGTAGAGAAGACCTTGTTAAGAGCAAATTTTTTTGCCAGGGAAGTGAAAAATTAAGTAGAACTTCAGTACAAGGTTTAGTACTTCATATACTGATTGTAAGAGATGCACACAAAGCTGAAAATGTGACTATTTGAGAGAAGTGACAGAATTACCAGAAATTTATTTAATGCAAGAATACAAACGTTAATATTTTTTCAGAAAATAAATACTAAGGAACCAGAGATTTATCATCAGATTAGAAGATATTTAACTACTTAAAAACCCTGTGTGAAAGCCTCCCCTGCCTCGTCTTCCCAGAATCATCAGTTTTCAAGTTGGAGCTTAAGTGTGCAGGAAAACCCTCCAGCCTTTAAACTGCATTTCTGCTGAAAGCTTCTGTTTTCAGTGGTGCACAGGTGTCACATAGTAGACGGAGCACAGAATCAGTCTATTGAATTTCTGACATTGTGTATGTGTAGAAAAGCCTTCCCTATCCTGTATTTTCTCCACAGTTTGTATTAACGAGAAAATACCAAGTCACCTCTGAAGTACTCTGGGTGTTTGCTCTTTTTAACTTTTAGAGAGTCTTGTTAAAAACTTAAAGTTAGATTACCTTTAAGGAATATGCAGTATTTTCCTATTGCCCATTTCATGGGTTAAACTGAAACCAAACAACTAGGTAAATTTTTTTCCCCCCAATTTTCTATTCCACTAACTATTCTCAGGTCATCAACACAATGAGAACAGTCTCTTTAGATGTGTTTCAGTACTCCTACTTCCTCTCCCACCCAAACCAGGAAGCAATGGAAGTTATGTAGGACAGACTGTTTCCACTCAACTTCCTATTTTGGGTGAGGAATTCAGGAATGTAAATATTGTTCCCCAGGTGATGACCGTTATGAGAGCAGAAGTACAAAGCCCATAGCCTGGGAGAAAAGACCAGGCAGCCTGGACGTCCTGGAAGGAAGCTCAAATGAGTCTTAGTGCAGAGCTGCAGATGAAGGCGACCGCTGTTTAAAAGAAAGCTTAGGCAAAGCAAAAAACCTCAGACCTACCAGGTAAGCTAAATTACTGTATGTGCACGTGTGAGGGAGAAGAGGAGAAAAGAAGTAAATCTTAACTCATCACTGTGCACTTGTGTTTTGTGATGTTAAAACAGAAGTGGTGCTTCAGTTTTGCACGAGCCTCGTTAGCATTGTGGTCCTACTGCCCATCAGACCTTGACAATTTGCTCTTACAGCATCTCAACAATACATCCCCCTTGCCTGCAGGAAGATCTTGAGCTGCAACAGGCAATACTGGCCACATTTAGTGTATGTGTTCAAGAGCTCAAATTAACACTGCTTCGTGTATGTACAATATACAGACACTGTGTGTGTGCTAGCCATTCGAAGGAGAAGTGCTCAGCAATCCAACACTTCCATCCCTGGCAGAGTACCAAACATGCTGGGATGTGGTGGCCATTTTGGGTTCAACCAGGAGGAATTAGGTTTTCTAAAGTGACTTTCTGTTAGTCTCCCATCTCCTGACTTTCCTTTCCACCTGTACCTTTTAAGAAAACAAGGAAGTTTTTCCATAAAGCCTGCCATGCTGATGTCTGAACTTCATCCTCTGAGTGCTAACATGGAGAAATCAAAATTAAAACAAGATATCCTTCAAAAGAGAATAAAGTTCCTCAATTCCTAGCACTCTGAAGTATTTTTTTTTTAGATTGGGAAGAAAAGAAACAGTACTATGTGAGTACTCATGAATGCACGACATTTAAATGACACCTTATTTGCCCTCATGCCATTATTTACCCCTTCCCTTTCCATTCAGCTATTTCCATCTCTTTGTGCAATGCTCTTGGAGGTACACATGAACCTTACAGTGCTTATTTACATTGTTTTTACCACCATTAACATAAACTAGTCAGTATGGCTAGAGCAGGGGGCTGCATTTTTATTTAAATTATTTTTTAAAACCATGACCAGTGGACCATCACTGGACCAGTGACTGGAACCTAGTGACAGACCAAAGTAACAGGTAGAAAGTTTTGTCAAATCCCAGAAGAATTCTGTAAACTCGGGGGGGGGGACAAAGCCCACACAGGAACAGCAGACATTGTATATGGCAAATCCAAGAATGAAAGGATATTTATGAAGACTTGAACATTTACAGTTTACTGTCTACTAAGTGTACATTAAGATGTTAAAAAATATGTAAGCTATATAGTGTGTATGTGTATATCTGCATATGACAATATAAGCATGAACATATTTATCAGGAAGTAGCAACAGCTGAACACAAACGTAAGGTGTTATCAAGAAAGGACTTGTTCTTTCTGCTCAGCCTAACCGATGCCTGAACGCCCTTTATCTCAGAGACCATTATAACAAAATTCATACTCAAAGTGCTCAGAAGTTTTATTATTTTTCTATACCGGTTCAACTACACCTCATAATGAAAATAAAGGAGCAGACTGTTTATTCACCCTTGTAGGAGAGAAATTTACCAAAATTAATAGACTGTGGTCACTTTTCCCAACTCTGCACATCATCAGCTCTTTTTATTTATTCCTTTTGTCCTTTATATCCCAAGAACAAGAAATGCACAGGGTGTCTTGTTAAGCTTTTAGCTAAGAACTCCATGAATCTCTAGCATCTTCTAAGAGCAATGCAGAAGAATGCCATCAGATTTCCCAGATTGAAATTAGTGAGAGCCCCAAAAATGTGAAGTTAGTGTCATCATTCATTGCTACTGTAATAGGTATGAGCTTTACAAAGAAACCTAAAAATACTGTGGGAGTTAAAGGCTAATGATACCAGGAAAAAACCAACCCAAACCAACTTTGTGACGTACGTAAGCTTAAGAGATTTACTCTTTATATTCAAGACAGTTTTTGTACATTCTTGAAACTTGCACTTTTAAGACTACCCTGATAAGCTGCCTTAGAGGAAGGTCCATTTGTATTCATATTCTAAAAAGTTACAGAAATTCAAACACTTAAGATATGTATTTTTAAAGCTCACATCAATTTTAACCTAAAAGCAATATGTCACTTTGGAGGTTCTCAGTAAGCAGTGAGCAAATCTTTCAAACTTATTTAAACACCAGCTGCGTTTCAACAAAATGTCAGTTCTCCGAGTTCCACTCCTACAGGAAACTACTTGGTAAACAGCCTCTTTCTCTGCTTTTTAATGGATGCCTGACCTATTTATTGCACCACGGACACAATACTGAAAGAATCCTGCTGCAGGCACTTAACAGAAGCAAGCTAATAAAAACACAAGTTGCAACAGTTTGCTAGAAGCAATGAGATTTATGCTACACCTTCCCAAAATATATTCCCTTAGTCATTACTTATTTTTTTAAGTAAAGTACAATGAAATTGTAAAAACTAACATTTTTAAGCCACATTACTTAAAGAAAGCATTGAGATGTTGAACTCTGAACATACAAAGCACCAAAACTCACCCTCTTAAAAAGGAATGAATTAAGATATAGGACTTCTGTAGCTTATTTTCATTTTACAAGAAGTTGTGAAGTTAAAGCAGCATTGTTATGACTGGCAAATTATAATTGCCGAGTACAAAATATATCTCAACCCTGAATTTCAGTAGGTATATGGAATATACATGTTTCATCCCTAACAACATTCAGTAGGGAGGCTTATTTGCAATGTAGATAGGTTCAGCTGTAAGTTTTAAACCTCAGAGGTTATGACAGTCCAAGTTATTCCACACTAAGCGTGCTGGGTCCTCTTGAGGGTTGACAACTCACATATTGGACCAGTTTTGATGGGGAAAAGGGATCAGAGGGAAATAAATATCCAGTAACAACAACAAAATACAGAATGACCTTGCCTACTCTGTCCTGGTTCTCAGCCTCTCTCCTTATTAGAGGGCTCTATGCCTGCCCTCCAGTTTCCAAGCTACATAAGGAAGCTGCAGCTCAAAGAAAATAGTTTTCAAAGCATGGACTACTCATTGCTAAGATGCATGACTGCACATTTGGCAAAGCAGCAAACTTAGCAGAGGATAAAGCTAAAGGCACAAAGGCACAGTATTCGTTGGATATAAAAAGCACAATGGACTTCAGAAGACAGATAATGTAGTTGAGTGTCTTTCATCCTTTTCATAAGTAGCTGACAATTCCTTATGATTTGAGAACTCTATCAAAGGGTAAGTGCACATACCTAAATGCTAGCATGTAGGTTTTTGGGGTTTTTAAATAGTATTAATATTAAAATCAGCTGGAGTTTATTCGATTGCATATTTGCATTGGCTGCAACCAAAACAACAGCAGATGCAAGTAGGGCAAAGCAGGAATGACATGAGTTAGCTCTAAGCAAGCAACACATTCGAATGAAATTAGAAATAACAACTGAAGAAAACTCTAAAACTTAAGGTGAGTAATTCTGGGGGTGGTGTTAATATTAGACTGGCCTCTCCACATACTTGCACTACCTTCTTTATTCTTGTTTTTTAACAGCCAAGTCTTTCTCACCCACTCTACTCAAGAAAAGTTATGTGGTTTGCCCTGCAGAAGATTTTCTGCATCTAAAACTTGGGAACGCGCTAGAATGTTTTCAGCCTGTGCTTATGTTATGATACTTTGTATGTTTTCTATAGCTTTGTGCTCCCCTGACAAAGCAGCAGCTTTGGCACAAATACAAGCCTCCTGCTGGTTTCAATTTCTGGAGTACTTAGTGTGGTTTTTAAACGCAGTAAGACTTACAACATAAAACTTGTCAGAAATCTTAAGCAGCAACAGTGTTATCACCAGAATATATCAGCAAAGCTCCAAGTCTGGCCATAAAACTTGTAAGAATATTTAAACACAGGGAGAGATGACAGAACAGAACATGCGGTGAGAGTTCCTCTCTCCCTTGTCCATGTGTAAGCTCCAATAGTTCTGTCACCTGCGTCATACTTTGTGGTGCTGGCAAGATCACTGCTTATCAGAATTAACACGTTTTATATTCCTGGTAACAAAATTCTACTCATTTCAGCAGAACTGGTTTCCTGTGCTATCCTGAAACATTACTGCAACCCTTTATATTAGGACCACTCTTAAAAGCACAAATTGCTTCATGTCCTGCTAAGTATTGCTAGAAAGATTGCCTTGGGGCTGAAGTCAGGCAGTGATCAGGTCTGTTGCTGATCCACACCACCTTGGGCAGCGCTACTTTCTTCTCAAAGTGGTCCCCACTAAACCAGTTCAAAAGGGGGAAAATAGATATTGAGTTTGTTTCTTCATTTGAGGCCAGGGAAAAGAGGTGCAGGCAACTTAACATAGCTCATTATTCTCATGTGTGACAATACAGAACTCCAGGTTATTCATTGACTACAAAAGGTGAACCTGGCCTAAAGCATAACTTGTAGAACACAATCTAATTAAGACAGCAAAGCAGAAGAGAATGCTGTAAAAATTGAGATGTTAAGCTTTAGATGAAAGTTTCATTAGACTTTTAGATTTTTTTTATGATTAAAACTGCAGTGAGTTCCTATGAGAAGCTAGCTGTACCTCTTGAAAACTAGTTAAGGGTAAATATGTTTATTACATTGCATGCCACCAGAAAATAGAATTGTTTTATAAAACAGATTAAATTTCTAAACATCGATTTTGAAGAATAAGAAGATGCAGAGTTTCAGTGACATTGAGTTTTTAAAAAGATGCATCTTTGGGATGACACCTTGCCTTTAAAAAAGAATTCAACCCCAGCTTAAATCTGAAGACTGACCACAACACTAGCAAGATCCTTTACAGCAATGGGGCTTCTGGGTGTTGCAATATTAGTTGTGTATTTATCACGAAGCATAATACCATCTTGTTGAGAAAATAGTTTGGTAAACATCCTAATTTCGTACCTCACAGCATCCAGTCTCTTGTTCTGTCGAATGAGTTCAATGAACTCCTGAATCCTTAGGCTGAACTCCAGACAGCTCTGAGATTAAAGACAAGACAGAGTCTTAGGTGGTGCCAACACTGCACAGTATGTTAAGTACTATGTATGCACAACAAAAAATAGTGTTAATAACATGCAACCTTGTTTGCTTGCTTTTAGGCATTCATGCAAAACAAGTTGAAATGCTGACTTTATGGACAAGGCATCAGCACAGAATTCCCTAAAAGCAAACAAAAACCTTCTCCCTCTTGCTTCCTTCAAAACTTCAGTATTTAGCAGGGATGAGCTTTTTCCTAATGACTGAAAGCATCGTTACCCAAGATGCAAGTGAGAGTATCAGGTGGTTTCTTTGTACTTTCTTGTAATTTCAAGCAGCAAATTCAACAGAAGTTTGGGGCTATGTGATAATTTAGACAAGAGAGGTCTACCCAGAAGACTGCAAGGAAGAAACAAGTCTTCAAATTGTGAAAGTCCCCAGTATTAACAAAAAAAGCATAGAGTTTAAGTTGTTGCATTCCCCTCCCTCCATCCCTTTCTTCAAACTTCTATCCCGCTCTTCTTGTCAAACATCTAAAAGCCATGCTGGAAACAAGTTTCAAACAAGAAAACCAAGTGGCATTTACCTGTTTTTGGAAAAAGGTAAAATTTGAAGCCTAATGAAGTTGACAGTGTCCCTTTAAATCAAATTCCATCACCAGTTCACAAAATCTATAAAAAAACTTTGAATATGTGGAATTAAAAAGAAAAAGACTCTCCCCCCATAAAAGAAAAAGTCACTATGCTTCTTTATAGGGACACAGTCAACTGTTTTATTACCTCAAGAAAACAATAAAAACCCGAAGTCCTCTGAACCTTGAGAAGCACCGTATTCCTTGAGTTACCCTGCTCCACTTGGCAAATGGTTTTTCTCTTCCCCCATGCTTCTAATGAATAGTTGCCTTTTGTTTATTGTCCATCAGCACAGTGGTATCAAAATTCCTCAGTGACTTCAGTAGGAATTTGAGCAACTCTAAATTTGTATCAGTTAACTGCCTGGGGTGACTAATGCACATGTTGCAACAATTGCTTATTTTAAGATTTGAAATGTAAGCCATTTGAACACAGAAATGATGCATTCTGTCATATGTTAAAATATACTTGTTTAAAGAATAGAAAATAAATTATTTTCCAAATATGCATTTTTCTGTACTCAAGTCCATGTTTAGCAGAGAATAAAATTTTCTTCTCTACTTTATCTGAAATTTTCAAATAGCACTATTTTAAAATACACCATTACGCAAACCTACACAAACCCCTCCTTCAGGATTTCAACTAAGTTCATTTCTACTAAAAAACTTTAATTGTTAATGGCACTGAATTCTAGGGCTCAGCATTTCATTACAATGTTTCAACAGCAAAAAACCCATGTCCCAGAACAATTTTCAGAGTTTGTGGTTTCTTTCTATGACTCTTCAAGTAAGCTGCAAGCCAATGGCTGTGTGGGTTCTGCAGAAAAGTGCAGCTAGCAGAGTCCCAGACAATCAGACGATGCATACATTTCACCTCTGTATACCTTCAAAGAATTTCATAGCAGTTTAGATAGCTCACATCTGTAGAGACTAGAGGACTGCGTGCTTTCCCAGGCCAAGATACAGTTTAATATTTAGATTAGGCTTGCTTTCAGGTGGTGCCTGGGATTTTAGAACATTCGTTGATGAGTAGCTAAGCAACCAGGAACAGAATAAATGGTTTTTTCCTGTTTCAAAAAGAAGCATAGTGATTTCTCTTCTTCCAACTCTGATCTCACAGCTTTAGCTTTGGGTTTTTTTGTTTGGTTTTGTTTGTTTATCTGTTTTTCAAAAGAAGAGTAGGGCTTGCAGAAATAGATTTTTTTGGTTATTGTTTTCCAAAAAAGGGATAGGGAAGATTTATTGTTTGCTGAAAATTGGTGATGAAAACGTAAGATGTTCAGATTTTCTTACATCACTTAACAAAATAAGATTACACAAGGGGGATTTTTTAGCAGTATAATTATGCAATAGTGTTTACATACCAATTCTGGTTTTCCTTTAATGGTTTCCATAACAAGATCATCATTTTCTTTAGAGTAATCACTGGCTGATTTACTTTTGCGTCCCATCTTCGGTTCATTCTCATTTTGGCGCCCCTGAGTGACAGAGAACGTCACTCTTTGCTTATCATTAAGTGCACTCAAACATTTTTGGTTAAAGAAAGCGCTTAGTTTAAAAAATAAGACACAAACATCTTTGAGGGAGGCAGGGATTTTGGTTAATATCAGTTAAAAACAGATTTCTGCAAGCCCTATAAAAGATTACAGTGTGTTTGGAAATGCAGAATTTAAGAGACAAGGAAATTTAAACCAACTGCATAGGAACAAGTATACAGAAAGTTCAGGTCATGGTATTCAATGGCTAGAGAAAGACTTACTGTGTTTATGACTTGGATTAGACTTGGCTTTTATTTTTAAAAAAAACATTTCAACAGTGGTTTCTCACAGAAAGTTAGTTCTTTACTCAAGTTTTATTTTCTTATATACAACACTTAAAAAAATACTAAGAAAAATATCTCTATGAAATTTCTCTCAGTGTTAAGCTTGAGGACACAGGTTTGCCAACCGATCTCACTCTTAAGATACCTTCATGTATAAACTGAGTTATATTCTCAGAAGGATGCAAAGTGTTATAAATGTAAGCTCACATGCATCATGACATTACAAACTTCTGTATTTAGCCATTTATAAAAGGCACTAAAACCAACCAAGTATTATTTTATTTGAGCATAATTTGTTGAGACAACATTTGCATCCACAAGATGACCTATCACCCACTTTCAGGTTTGGCATTTGCATGAGCTAGTTTAGCTCTAACTACCTACACCTCTTTAAAAGAAGAGCTTTGTACTTACTGTCCTTACTTATATACAAGGCCTCATTCAAGACCTATAATTTAAACCAAATCCACCACATCAAATATCCAAGGAGTTTAGAAAGCAATTTAAGCAAAACATGAACATGTTACATTCTCATACCTTCATTTTTCTGAGCCTGGATTTGTTATCATGACACCAAGCCAAGCAAGTCATAGTCTCCTGTCTTTCCAATGACTCTTCCACTTCTTTCGCAGTCAAAAACATCTCAATATTTACCAAATCCTTCAAAAGCAAAAAGGAAAGCAGGTCTTGTTAAATTGTACTGATACTTTACACAGAGATCCACTCTTCAACAGAACTGAAAGAGAGATACAAAGGTCTGTTCTCGAGACCTCCGTTTTTTAAGACAGTACTTTACAAAGACTTCACAGGATATTTTGAGGACTGCATTTCCATGCACTGAGATATTCTGATAGGGAGATAGTGACAATACTTTTCTGAGTCTACTTACTCAACAGCACTAAAAAAAAAGAAGAGCAAAGATTAAACCTAGGAGCTTTGCACAGAAAGTGACCAGATCCCATGGTCACTTCAGTGCAGTTCACATTTACAGGAGTATTTGGTTTCCTCAAAGCTTGGCCCACCATGTCAACTGGACCATGACAACATCATAACATTTGCTAAAGTGAGCAAGAACTACATAAAAGGAGAATCTAAATCTGCTTCACCTAGCCATCTGTAACTAATGATTTTTAAGCAGAGTCCTTCAATGGTCTGAGATCTCCAATATATTTTCTCTCACTTGCTCAATGTTCTTAGGTCCAGACCTTCAGTTGCTTACAACAGTTGTCTGCAACATCTCACACTGGGGTGATAAAATAAAGTTTTTTAATAGAATAACAGTTAGGCAATGGGTGAGCCGTAGGATTCTTCAAGTGCTTGTCACAAGCTGATGTTTTTGAAGAAACAGCAGCAAATTTGCCCAGAGGGAACCTGTAATGCTCCTATGCTACTTTGTAATTTACCAGCAGCTTTGCACATTCCTAACAATCAAAGCAAACATAGCCAAATAAAAGTTAAAATCTTACAGGGTGTCAAAGAATTTTCCCCCCCATATATTTCTGCTGAAAAAAAAGACTTGGGTAGACGTTTCCAAACGATATGAACAGGATCCATTCTGAATTGGCACTGCCAGAAGATATTTCTGAGCTGCATAAATATGTCATGCTGTGACACAGCTCCTACTTTGCTGAAGAAAAATACACTGTGGAAAACCATAATTCAACACACAAACAGAAACCCAGTACGAAACTATTTGATTAATATGCACTCTAATTTTGAACAAGTTCTTTTTTATGTAGACTTCACAGCAAAGTGCTGAAAATTATACAATTGAAGTGCTGAATATCACAAATATTACAGTAACTCTAACGAACAAAAACACTCAGAAATAGATGGCATTTTCAGCTGTTACAACAGCTGAATATACTTAGTCTTAGAATTTATACTCCCTTGAGACAAAGATAAAAAAACAGAAGTAGCATCAGGCATACCACATTCACATCTTGCATTTCCTTAGCCAATTTTTCCTTACAAATAAAAGAAATCTAATAATACTGGCAAACTGGATCAGATCACGCTAGGTTTGTCAGAATGGTTATTTACAAAAATGTAAACAGGCCACATATATTTCTGAAGTGCAGCACAAGTAGCAGCCTTCTCTCTTATGACTCGAATGTGAATTTAAAAACAAAATATTAAGGATAGTTGAGGTGCAACTGCGTTTTATAGATTGTATGATCATAACAAAACCATTATACCATGAAAAGAATGCAGGGCCTCACAGAGCTCTAGTGGTATCAAAACCAGTAAGTCGGACTGAGGTCAGAGCTAAAGCAGTTCCAAGTTTATAGAACTAAATTAAGATCAGGCTTTCACTGACTCCTCCCATCCCTTAAGGATTAAAAAAAATAAACCAACACCCACTCTATTTTATCAATACGTGGGCAAATGGACTGAAAGAATGCCAACCTATTCCACAAAAGGATTTCATTTTTTTTGTTTGTTTTTCTACGAGATTGTAACAGTAATCTTCCTTTTTGGCAGGCCAAAGTTTTTCTGATTATATTCTCAAGTGGAAAGAAACTCCATCATTCCCCTGTGCATGATAAGGTGACCACATAAAACCTCTTGCCTGTGTAACTCATCTGTATAAGTAATCTGACATACAATGCAACCATATTCACAATCTTGCTTGCATATTTTTCCACACAGCTGCTGAATGGAAAGATGATTCAATTAGAGTTACAAATAATAACATCTCCATACATCTCCTCAAGCTCATTTGGACTATGTGTCCTCTTAGTGAAAAGCATTTGCTTCTACACCAAATTAGGCCAAAAGCATTTTCATCTACATTAAAAAAGACTGGATATGGTAGGCAGACAACAAATCACTGGCTTAATCCCATTTGTTAGCTTTTTATAGTTCAAGCTTCATTAAAAAAATACTTATTTTTTAAAGAAGCATAAGGGCAGCCTTTGTTTTAAGCCAATGATCTAGTGAGAGAATCTCAACTACATGCACCTCTCAATCAGGTGTTAGTATAGCAACCCTCAACTATGAGCAAAGAGATTGTAGTTGCTGTTGAAGTAGACAAAACTCTTAAATAAAAAGAGAATTCCTACACTCCTCTTGCAAATTTAAAATAAAATAGGTTCTATCTGGTAAAGAAATGCTAATTAAATTTGTGGTTGCTAAAAGAAGTCAAAGCTTGGCAGCCGTCTCTGTTAAATAGACAGTATGTTACCAGAAAACAGAAGAGTTTTAATTAAAAGAGTTTCTTTCAGAACTAACAAGCACATTTAAATTGCACCAAAAAATCAGATTTTTTTCTTTGCTGACTAGATAGAGAGTTAGGTAACAATATAAAAAAGCATTAAGAAATCTATCTGTAAGGAAAGAAATAGCTTTTGCATTTGATGGGAAGTAGTTAGAAGTCTCAATCATGCAGATTGATAGAAGAAAAATACTAAGATACATCAGGCAATAAACCTTCACGAAACCCACACATGCTCACGTCACCCAGGTTTTTTTTAATCTGATCATGCTTTCCTATCTTCCTCTTTTGGTGGTGCCTACTCTTGATGCTCCATGCTGTATTTCATTAGCTAGAACTAAAGAAATAGAAGAAAGGAGTGTCAGAGGATTATCTGGCTTTATGGAAAAAAGCACAGCTCTTCTACACAAGCTAGTACTGGAGAAGCACTTGTTTGCCACATCTTGTATGGATGGGAACCAGTTAACAGTGTCAGCAGCTGTAAGAACTCTCATGTTCTAGTCAGAAAAATCCCCAGTAAGAGCCCAGTTCTGAGTAGTTTCCTGACAGTATTCTGCAATTCAGAGCTGCACAGGCTACAGACCACATAGAAACGTTGTCTTTCACAGTTCCCAAAACAGCATTAAAATTTAATATGCTGAAACAAAGAGCCTCTCTTATATAATTAGTTTACTTAAAAAATTGAGTGACTGTAAACACTCAAATTTAGAGAAATATTGCCACTGGTTTTGCAGGTGGAGAAAAGGCTGAAGTAAGAAATCTGTTGCCACACGCTCACCCTCCAACTGACAGCATTCAGCATCACAGAAAATGTTTTCTGATGGGTATATAAGTCAAAAAGCAATTAAAAGACTTCAGTGTTGCAAAAGATGGTAATTAAAGTCTTCCTTTATTTCACAATTTCAGTTTTCACACTGTAAAACTGACTGCAATACTGTCCTTCCAGCACTGCAGAAGCATAGAAGAACCCTGCACTGCACACAGATTATTCAGTACTGTTATCAAACCACAACTCTTAGCACAGACTTCCCAGCCTCCTGTGCATTGCCATGATAATTTTGCCTAAGTTACCTTGCCTTAACTTGTTTACAAATGCAGAATACCTGACCTTGTGTAGGAAGACCAATTAACATCAAGCTTTCATTCAGTTGGGCTTCTACAACTGTACTGAAAAACAGTTTCAAATGGCTCAAGGAAGAGAGCTCCTCTCTCCACAAGTGTTACTGACAATTATCCAAACACTAAAGAGGGGAACACAGCATAAGCATTCCGCTTCCTTTAGTACAAGCAAGGAAGCAGCACCTAGATTTTATCTTTTCTGCTTAAAAACCCCCTATATTCCCTCCTATTCAGTCACTTACCAGGTATCAGAAGGTTAACTATTTAAGTAGTAGATGAACTTTATCATAAAAGGACTATTTAGTTTCATTACAACAGTTTAAACTTCAGAGAAAAACATTGATTATTAGTGAAAACTGCACATGAAGACTGAAGACACTTAAGTAAAATCAGACAGACTTATTTAAACAAAGAATACATCTATCCATCACCCTATGCTCTGCCTGATTTACATATATATAGCTTTTAAAATATCACTGCTTCTTTTTAAGCTGCAAGCGCCTCCAGGGAGGGAGGTTACCAATCCTGTGATTCTGCACAGAACTCCAATTATTAAGGTAAAAAAATACTATGAAGAATAAGGATTCCTTTATTAAGATCATTACTAAATATATACTCCTGACCAACATAAAAGTTGTATCCCTGGAGGGCATTTCCATTTTCTGAGATGGGTTCCTAGTAAGACCATCCCAAACCTGTATGCACAACCCCTCCTTCCAGCTGCTTTCAGACTCTCTGGTCTGTGTAAGCAGGAGTTGACGGGGCCAAATTCTCAGGGGATTTCACTCTTTGCCAGGTTTCTCTTCTTACCAGTGTCCTGGTTTCAGCAGACTCCAGCAGCTGCCCTTAGTGCAGGGAGAAGTTTCAGCAAACACTTATTTGTTATTTAGACACCAAAGAGTCAACACTAGAAAGACTTGCTGCAGGTTTTCCCCACAGAAGGGGCAATTCAGAATAAAAGCTCACATCAGCTATAGGACAAACCTGCAGCAAGCCAGGCTCCGCAGGTTCTAGAAGTCATGGAGTAACTGCTTTGTAGTGAAAAATACTCACTATTTAACACTAGTTTCAGACATCAAAACTAAGAAATGAAAATGGGCCCAGAATTTCATGTATTCACATGGTTGTGCTACAGAAAGAAAGAAAAAGTGATTAACAAAAATACACTGAAGGTTACCCGCAGAATACCTGTGAAATAAAGAAGGTGCACACAAAGGTACCAGGATAATTTATTTCTAACTGGTGGGTATTTTAGCTTCACCTGAATTTGAAATTAAACTCATCTACGTCTATTATGAAGTTGTGAACCAAGCGAGAATCTGGCACCCATAAACTGAAGTGTGGACTACCTTTAAGTCTAAACAAAATTTGTAACTTTAAGGTCCTGTACAGTTAAGAGAATTCGTTAGTGCACTGTAAAGAGGCAGTAGTAGTTCCACATATTTACAGAAACTACGTCAATACAAAAAAGCAGAGTCTCCCTACAAATAATGAATGCCTGTCAAACTTGTTTACCTTTCTTCAGTAGGAGTTGTGCAACTACTGATAATATGCTCAAGTATTTCCACAGAACTCTTTTATTCCAAAAGACCTCAAGCAAACTTTAATCACTTCCTTACAAAGTAATGACATCTCAGCAGTCAAAGTAAGATATCAAAGTTTAACAACAGTAACTCCACTAGAAGTGACCTCTTCAAACATGGCAATTTAGAAGTGCCCCGGGATGCCTTTAGAAAGCTCTGACTCCCTATTTAGACATGAGCACACATGCAGAAGCCTTCATCCAACTTTTTAAAAAGTGAAACATCTTTACATTGTAAATATATCTCCAGCAAATTAAAGTTTTTCACTTAAATTATGATCATTCATTAGTTTCAGAGTCCTAACTAAAAGATAGCAATACATAGATTTGTACCAGAGGTAGTTTGTTTCACAGCAAGTAAACATTTGAACTGCACTACAAATAATTTTTAAGTAGTCAGTAATGATTTTGTCTTTCTGATATGCAAGTCAGTGTTTTGATTAGTTCATTCCCAAATGTAACATAAAACCCAAGCTCTTCAATATACAGTTTCAGATCTAGATGTACAGCTCTTTAAATTCACCAAGAAAAATACTTTTACATTTCAGTACTGGATACAACAAAATAGCAACTTTGCATTTGATCCTGTGTCAAAAAATGGCTTAAAAAGATGAAAAGCATCGTTCCTCTAGCAGCAATATAGCTTTTACTATATTTAATTTGTATTTTCAGATTTGGAGCAGTCAGGTCAATAGTTATTACTCTCCATCGGTCTCCACTCTGAGTTGAAGTACTTTTATTTTATGACATCTCCAGCCACAAGTACAGAAAGCTGTCACAAGGAATGTGTGATAAAATGTTTGTCACACAAACTTTTATGTATTAAAATAAAACCCAGAATATTTCACACATGAACTGTGCATCTTTAAGAAGGCTCGAAACCAAACAGCAACAAGTACTAAAACAAGCAGTACTTGATATTTTCAGATCCCCCACGAGCTATCCTCAAAACAAGATGATTCATCCGAAAAGAAAAGTTAGGCTTACAACAAGATAGAAGATTTGATTCAAGTGAAAAAAGGTAGCATTTTGTAGAGAAGAAAGCTTCCTTAGTGGAAAAGAAAGTCATTAAATAGTTTATTCCTGGCATAAAATAGGTGATTCATAATATCAGAAAATGCTGTTTATGTATTTTTTTAAACAAGCAAATTGTTTATTTTTAATTGCTTACTTGCATCAATACAAAATTGAAAATAGGCCAGCATGCCTCAAGCTATCAGTGGCTTGCTGCCAAGAGTATGTAAAAATTACTGTTTTAATAAGATTGACTATCTATAGATACTACATGTATAAGAGCACTACCTTCATACTAAAAAAAGCTTTGCTGATGCACTTCAGCATTCAGTAGTATAGTAAGCATTCATTTGAATTTCTTGTACATGAAATACAGTAAATACTTACTTAAACCTCTAAAACAACTTTGAAAAAGCTGTGTTAAGCTTTCAATGACTACTCACAGACTGAACCACATACCATCAACTTGCAACCTAACCTTTGATATCATTTAGGACAAAGCTATAGAACTGAAATAGAAATGCAGTAATGAACAGTTATGAACAGAAAGTTCAAATTAGTCTTCTACATTAATATATTAGCTTGTTAAAGTTGCCTCTATGATGAATACACACCAAACTCAGGGATGATTTAGATGCCATGACTATCATTACACAACCTGGGAAGAAGGCAGGCAGAAGGAGCTACGAGGTAGACAACAGGATCATCTGATGATGAAGAAAGATGTTAGTGTATTTCTGCCGGGGGAAAACAGTGAACAACACATCAGTTGGCAGGAGCAGGAGGACTATAACACACTACAACACCACCACCTACTTGGAAACATGCATGCAAAGTAAAAATGAGGTGTGGGTGAAAAGTGGGACAGGGCAACAGGATTTGATGGTGGTAACGTATTTCCCTGCAGTCAGTTTCTCTGTCCCTGTACAAGGGGAGGAGTAAAAGGCTGCTGGTTACAAGAAAGATCCTTCAGAGTGAATGCAGAGTGTGTATAAACTGCATTGAGATCAAAAGGAAACAGAAATTAAGAAAACAATGTCCTAGGTGGTGACAATACAGCAACATCACAGTTACTGAAGAGCAGTTAAAATGAGGCACAAACTAAGATTAAGAGGCCTCCTTACTCTCTGCTCATAAAATAATGCTGTCTGAAGTTCATTAAGCTACTATTAAGTCTTAAAATGCTACACACATTAACAGGATTTCAGAGAAAATAAACATAGTAATTGACGGAATGTCCTACTCGAAAGCCAGCTGCAGAGCTAGTTGTTAGCAAAAAGCAAAGACAGACAGCCAAACCACAGATTCATCAACACAAGAGCCAGGAAAGTTTGTCTTCAAAGTAAACACAGTACTCCACGGCATACAGCCGAGCTTTCACATGAGAGCATCTTCCATGACCTCTATAGCACAGACCTCCTAATTTTACCTGTTTTGGTTTGTTTTTTTTTTGAAGACCCCAGTAACTGACATTGATTATCTGCCAGAAGATTGCTGTCTCTATCAAAAATTAGGAGATGCTGGTACTTCTTTTGGTAGTTGTTTCTAGTGATTAAATCCTGTTCTAACCTTGTGTCTGATTTCTAACTTGCACTTTTCTGACTTCTGATTCCATGTACTGTTTACTGCCTAAGCATTTCTGCACTAGATTATGAAGTTCTTGGTGTATGATTTTTGCTCTCATAGCTACCAAAAGCACTCACCTCCTTACATTTTCCATTCATCTCCCTCCAATTTTTCTAACAGCTTTCCTAAGGTGTGGTCACCCAAACGATACATATTCTGGTAGTGACTGCTCCAGAGCCAAACAAAGAGAAATGTTTCATCTGCCTACTTTTGCTCATACACATAAACTGCTCTGGTAGAGCCTCACAGTTGCAGCTAGCACTTAGGCTGGTTATTAGCAAGCTGTTTTGCCCAATGCATTCTCTACTCCTGCCTCAGCAATTTTTGTAGCTCAGCAAATGGCTGCACCTTATCCTGCAGTACGTTATAGCATGCTAAGCACAGTAATAAATGACTACACTAGAGTAATGCGACAAAGCCTCTAGAGCTTAAAATGCATCACTGAGCAGAAAAAAAGCCTCTGGTCTTAGCTCTAACTTGGCCATTTTCTGTTGTAACTCTTCTAGTAGAGGAGAGACAACTAATCCTTTGCCAGTTGAGCACATGCCCTGATGCTTTTGTCCAGGCAGGATCAGTCTGTATTAGCAACTACACAAATTCACAAAAAGTGAACTCCTGCCACCTAACAGAGTCACAAGAGAAAGCGTTAAATGTGAAGTAACATTTACACTCCGAAGGAACGGCTGTCAGGAAGAATGTACAAGGAGAAAAAAAATCTCAGAGGCATAAGTGAAATCAAACCTTTTCCCTATCTAAGCCATCCACAGTTGACAACACCACTCTCCCTTTAAATAAAACTCCAATTCTTGAACCACAAGCCTTCCAGACTAAGGATTTTGTAGTAAGTTAGCTTTGTTATGACACACTGCAGGTAACCCATTTTGTCTAAAAGGCCTGGAAAAACAGACATTCAACATCACAGCACACTTCATGTTGTTAGCTTTTGAAATGTCAAATGATTTGTAATGAGAAAGTTTGTTATTCTGCATTAATCTTGACTATTTCACATTTGCATAACTAATTCCCAAAGATGCTCGAGACAAACTGCAGATGTAAGGCTGTTCAGGAATTACAGCACTTTGAAATTCAGATGAGCACACCCAGACACTGATTATACCAATCTAGTGAAAGTTGCCATGCCTACACTAAGAACAGCCAACATGCATTTAAAGGGGTTTCTGAGTTGTTTGGCTACAGCCTAGTACTGTATGGTAACTCAAAACAGGCACAAGTTACCTTCCTGGCACCTTTAAATAAGTTGTGCCATTATGGACCTCTTCCATATGTAGTTTTGTCAAACACCTCCAGTGTGGAAACACCAAGCCATAGGAGAGGGACACAACAAATAGCTGCAGACAAAATACACCTTTGCCATTCAGCTCGCATTTAGAAAGTCAGCTTGTCTATATTCTGCAGGACAGTGAAGCAAAGAATACATGTAAACATTATGCTGAGTATTATTTACCTATTTAAAATGGAAGTGTTATGAATATAAACTTGTTTTGATTAATTAAATATTTGTGTGTTTGCCTACAAGCCATTCTTGCATTATGTGTCTTAACAAGAAAGATTTCTAAGGGTACAGGTGTATAATTGTTAAGAGAAATACTTATTCAGCTTTTAACTTTAACATCATATAGCTTCCTTAGCTCAAACTTTAAAAAAAGTTTTTCTGAAGATTCATATTAATTTCCTTCTGAAGCATTCACATATTACTGACACCCATCCTGCTCAGGTATTGAAAGTTTACTGACCCAGTGCTCTTGAACTATATTATGTAGCTTATTTGTTACAACTATTGTAGATTTGTTTCACTCCTGGATTTTTTTAAGTTTCCTAGATTTTCAAGTTTCACTCTAGATTTAAGTTTTCACTCCTAATTCACCTAACCGTGCAAGTTAAACGTTAATTTCAGGCCTTTGGGGAGAAGACTGGTAGAACAGAGCTGCATCAAAGCACATGCTTGTTTCTTCCATGCCTATTTACCATGTCTGATGTGGTGATAGTCCATTCATGAAGTGGAATGCAGCTCTAGCAGTACTAAAGTCTCAGTGGAGTACAGATCCGTCTCCAGAAACACAGAAGTGATATCCTACCTGCAGGTTCCTCCTCACATGCAGATCTGCCTGCAGCTGTGGACACTCACTGACCACAGAATGCCTTTATCCCACACATCCTTCAGAGCAAGAACACCAGCTACACAGGCGTAAGAAACTTTCAGTACAGTGGGAGAAGCAAAGACAATCAGCTTCTTAAATATGAAACTCCTTAAAACCCAGGCAGCTCCTCTGTCAACAAGCAGATGAGCAGCTTCAGAGAGACCTAAACCAACCTAAGCCTATCACATTTTGGTCGGAACAGTATTCTCAGAGAGTATTTTTCACTCACTTTTTGAGTTAAAACTTAATACTGTTCCCATTTGTGATGTTCAAATGTGCAGGTCATTTTCTCACACACACCCCTTTTTTTTGAGAGAGAATCATCAGTAGGAACAGGTATTCAGGAAAAGGATAACCTAAAAAATGGCACCTTTGGGAGATTTTGTCCTCTAACACACAAAGAAATCATTCAGCAGTCTTCTACTGAGGTCTCAGCTGAAGGATCCATTTCAATGTTGAAGAACACTTTTATAAAGCAAGAAAAAAACCTTTAACATTGGGGTTGAAAAGGAACAATGATGCAGAAGAGTATGAATAAGAGATCAGGTACTTGGTTAAAAGCCATGCAGCTCGACTTGAATTCAAGTTTCTCTTACTCCAAAGGATATTAAATAAGATTTCATGAATTTCCACAACAAAAGCAATGGAACACACCTGAATTTGTTGCATGTATCTTTCCAAATGGCTTTCAAATTATTAATATTGAAGTTGTGCTTATGCAGTAGAAAAGAGGAAGAACTGGACCAAACTGGAGAAAGGGGAGAATGGAGGATAATCAAGCTTTTTCAGTGACTGCTATTCCTTTCATCTGTACTAATCTATTCCTTTCTACTATACTAATCAGAACTTACTTTTAAAAAAATACATTTACCAGTTTGAGAGATAATGAAATATTTTCAGAATGGCTTTGCAATACTTGTTCTGTTTTGATATTCTCCAGGGACTAACCATTCAGATTTAGAAGTTCTGCTCAAGAAGGAAACCACTGACAAAAAACGACCAACTGAACTTCCATTTCAATTACCTGTCACTTTTTTAGGACTGCAGTCAATTGGTTTAATACTGCTTGAGGTGGGGCAAGAAGCTCTTCTAACAGGCCAATGTTTACAATGGCAGTATGTGTAAACAAAATTTTTTCCCCACAATTCTCAAAAGCAAAAAGCACACTGTGGTATTAATGCAAATGACACACCTACTTAACTACTGATCTTGGAACATTAATTTGCAAAACTTTGATTAGCATGCATAATCCATGGCGCAAGGTCAAGTAAAGCAGTTTTAAGCTATTTAAGAGTTACTTCAACTCAATCATTCTTATACCTACTGCCCACCCTTCTCCAGGGGTGTAGTACTTTTTCTGTCCCTCAGTGGTTTACAGACTTCTATATCATTTGCTCCCTGTCCTAACACACAGACACTTGGTTTAAATTTATGCTATTCTTCACAGAAAAAAATATTGCCACTTGTACAACTTTTGTACAGTATGTGCATTAGGGCAAGGACACATTCTTTTACCAAAAGAAACTAATTTACAGCATATGATGAGACTGGCAGCTTCAGAATCTGAGTTTGTTTTCAATCACCTAGGCAAAAATCACTAGTTATGGCATAATTAACTAAAGAACACTGAACATGATTTTTTCTTCTAAGCCTGTTAAAACAAAGGGCTAGAAAAAGCATGAAATTAAAAAAACAAGCGCCCCTAAGAACAGCAAAGTACTAGATAACTAACCTAATTATGAAACTTATCTACAAAGAGCAACCAACTTCCTACTGGAACACAGTATGTCCAACACGAGATTTGCCTATCAATTAGGCACAGAAATGAGATAGCATTTAATGCAGCAGAACATGGAATACCAAAGTTTAAGTTAATAGAAAACCTGTCCAGATAGCTGAATTTATGAATCTGCAGATGAAAATACACATTTTTATATTGGTGCTGCACTCCAAGGTCATAACAGAGTCAAAATAAGATCATTATTAAGTGTAACAAGCTGATACTGATGAGCTTCATTTGTATGCAATAATAAAAGCATCTAGTTTGTATCTTCAACCCAAACTGTTTTTCACATCATTTGGGAGCCAGGAGACATCAAGAAAGAAGTGCCCAATAGAATCCCCTCCCTCCCATATTTACTTTGGCACAAACATGACCTTTCTGTCCTTGACTGTCAGCTCTTATTTTAATATTACTCACATTTTGATTTCTTTTCCCAAGCAGCACTGCTTTTCTTTAAAGACATATCACACACACTACACATTTGTCGTTTATTTCTTATATTGCCAAAAAACATTATGCTTTATATATGCCTCATGCCAGAAGTTATTCCTAACTTGAGCTGGTTCGTAACTTCAACATTTATACTTTCCTGTAATTTTTGACATTCAGCATTTATTTTCATAGCTGCTTGCTTCCTAGTTTATAACCACAGCTTTTAAGCCCTTATCTTCAACGACAAGAATTCAGGAGTATCATTCCTGTGAAGGTAGTTCATTTAGAAAGCAGGCTAGAATTTGTCACAGTCCATCAATAACTATTAGAACTGGACACTATGGTGCATAGTTGATCTTCCAGCAAACTGTCTGCTGTGTCTTACTGGCAAACATATGAATGATTTAATGGTTTGCTTTCGGCCACTGAAACAGAATGCCTTCTGAACCGTTTCCACCCTTGAAGTACCTTAGCAGCTCTGCAGGTCTCTTAGCATTCAGAAGCCATGCAGGGAACTTAAGCAGGTTGAGACTTGCTCCCAAGACTGGTCTAACAGCTACTGAAAGATGCTTCATCTCAGATCCACAGGCTACAACTGAAATGGAAAGAGCTGTTTCCCTCAGCCTTTTCAAGTAGCAGCAAAGGGTACTTTGAGCCATTTGGCCTGCAATCATAGAAAGAGTGTCACAGAATGGCTGAGATTGAGACCTCTAGAGGTTGTGTAGTCCCCCTGATCAAAGCAGAGTCATCTACAACAGGTTACTTAGGACCTTGCCCAGTCCAATCTAGCTTTTAATATTTCCAAGTACAGAGAGCCCAGAACTAGTTACAGTACTCCAGATGGGTCCAACCAGTATTGAGCAGAGGGGCTGTATCACCACCCTTCCCCCACTACTGATGCTCATCCCAACACAACTCAATTGAGTCTTCTTTGCCACAAGAGTACATTGCTGGGTCATGCTCAACTTGTTCACCAGCCTCACTTCTGGCTGGGTGGACAAGCTGAGCAAAAATCCCATCTTTTTCTCAGGTTCCCACTTAGGGTATGGTGCCTACCCAGTGGTAGCAATATTGTCTTGATATATATATATAAAAAAAAATATATATATATAAGTACACAAATATATATATAAATAAAATAAACTAAAACTATCAGGTAATAGGCATGCCCAGGTTCACTATACAACAAAGTGCTTCTGAAGCCTGTAACAGAGACAATTTATCAAAATTACAACTGAGACCACAGTAAATAAAGATTACTTTGGACGAGAGCAAAATACAGTGATATTTTGTAATCTCTACAGTAGTTACATTATTAAGCATTAGAGAACTTTTCAATGCTCATATCCTTGAGCAAGCAAGGAGCAAAAAGAAACAGAAGTTGTCTTATTAAACCAACAAAAAGCCAAATTTTGTGTAACAATCAAGTCTCAGTATCTTACTGTTTTAAAAGCTGTTCACAATCAGTATCCACCATACAGTAAGAAAGACTGAATACAGTGCTGAGAGATTGAGGGAAGCCTATTCTTATTTAGCCAAAATGTAAATTGTAATGTTGAGCAAAACGCTTAATTTCAGCAAACTAGAAGAAATATGGCCTCAGCGCAACTCAACACGCACAACTAAGTTCTGTGTTATTCAAGTTACTTGGATGTTATGCAAATAAAAATCCTTAGGCTTGAAGGCAGAAGTTAAATACAAAAACAAAACCACATAAGTTTCTATTCAGCAAACAGAATGAAAAGCTTTAAGGCTTCACAAGTGCAATGCTCCGTACCACACGGTCTCGCAGTGTATCACAACAGACTCCCATGCTCATGTTTAAACCAAAGCTGAGCATTACTTAATCAGGCATAACAGAACTTGCTATGGAAGTGAAAATATTTCCATAGTGCTTTTTCAGCAGACCTAGTAGGTATGGTAACATGATGATTCAGCAGGAGATGAGCTCCTACTTAAAACAAAGGGAAACATCTACCAGAAGTAGAAGAGCTGCTGACCATTCAGCTGCAATTATCCCAGAAAAACTGTCTTGTTTTTTTGATTCACATGCATGGGCTACCTTCAGTGAGGCACAGCAACCTCTCCAGTGCATTTCTTCAGGATTATTTCCTATTACTTCTTCCCCTTTCCCATTCAACCTTTACTTGTTGTTTCCTTTTTGTTATTTACTGAAATCACTGCTGGTTGAACAGGATCGGACTGGTAAAGCAGCCAAGGAATAACAGAGACATGTGACAAATATGCTTATTGTATAAGACAGAATAGGTACATATGCTGTAGTCTGACACCAGTAACAATAATTTCTTTCCCTCAGCTAGCTCAGAGAGAGGTGTTCACCTGTCACCTAAGAATGGCAGAGTACACACATCACATAATGAAACTAAATTCTCAGCATAAGTCACATAAAACTAAATTCACAGCATCTTTACCTTTGTAAGAGAAAGGTTTTAACCAGAAGAGCTGCGTAACTTCTGGAATCCAGAATATCAAAACAACTTAGGATTCTAGAATCACTGAAGATCCCAATAGCAAATGCTACCTAAAATTAGCAATCATGATTTCTCTAAATATAGAGCAAATTCTTAAAGAATCGGTTTTAATGTACTTGTGGCTGTCAGAGGACCTCAGTGTGGATTCATTGCTCTGCATAAAGAAGCTACACCAAGGTGCACAAACTCCAAACTATTATTAACACCCCCTATCAAACACTTCATAATTATGAGATGGAATCAAAATCAACTAGATAGCCAGTGAAAAGGAAAGTGGCAACCACAGAATCTTAGGTGTTGAAATAAGCAAAACAGCAAAAAGTATCTTGCCTGCTCCATAGAAATACTGGCTACTACAAAACTCAAACTGATATCAAGGTTTATTTTCTAAAGTATAAGCCAGTTTCCCTCTCGATGCATTAAGTAGTAGGATGACACAATAAACAGTTGCCCCCGCAATCAGCATGTGCTGTTCTGCTCAGCCTGGTCACCTACACATATCATGTAAATGTGGCTAGACAGATGGGAAGCTCCAGCAACTGCTTAATCAGCAGCCTAAAAGGCCTCAAACAAGAAATTCTGTATGACATTTGAAAATTGGACTAAGTTTTAATAGGACAAAGTGTTTATCTAAAAGCACTTAATTCATGTCTAAAAGTTATGCCTTCTATTTTGACTAATTTAATACATTAAAATACAATTTATGTCAAGTAAGGAGAACAAACTCAAGCCTAAAAGATTAACAGATAAACATTAGTAATAAAGGCTCACTAATACATAAAAAGAGCTGCTAAAGCAGATAGTTCTTATCTGCCAACTTCCTCTTTACTACTGATTTGTTAGTTAGTGCACTTTGCTACCAACCTCAATACCACTTTGCCTCGCTAGTTTTACAGCTGTATTGTAGTAGCCACAGCGTAAAAGATGCTCCACCATCATACGATCCATACGTTTCTTCTTCCACATGTTTGCAGCAGCTGGCTGGTCACTACTATGTTCTTTCAGATGTTCAATCCTACGTTTGCAGAGTTTTGCACTTTCATCTTCAGCCTGGATTGATTCAACTGCCTAAAAAGTAAAAATCAACAGGAACAAATAAGAACTATACATTTTCAATTTGCTTCTAAAGAAAAATTCAGTAAAACCTGTTTGTAAGCACTAGTTACATATTATATAGTTACTCCCAATAGCATTTTTCATTTAGAAAGACACTGACTATGGCAGTACATAAGTGCTCAGCATGGCTGGTCCAGTTCTGAGCTATATATATATACACATACGTTTTGCATGTTTGATACTATGAATATATGAACTTTTCTGCTTAATGTGCAGATAGTCTGAAAACAGCAACATATCAACTACAGCAGCAACTGCTATAATAGTCTGCGAAGAGCTTTGTGAAGGTTTGCATTCATCTGGTCCAAACAGTTGAAAATAATGAATTTTCACCTCTAACCTATGCATGGCTTCTTCCCCAAGCAGCTGTCCTACTGAATTAGTTCTACTGAGGAGTGATGCAGAGTAAACCCACATTACTTCCAATACACTGGAGCCATTTTAATCAGTCACGCAAAAATGAAAATTATATAAACATTTGGCCTCTTGGCATCTTTAATTCAAGGATCTTAGGGTTGGTTTTTCAAAATTTATTAGCTTTGTTAAACTGGTATTATTTTATTTACCTCTGCTACTCTGGAAACATGGATCTACTGGTAGGAGCCTTACTTAGGAAAACAAATTTGTCCAAAGGAAGCAGAATGACTTTTTTTAACCAACATATTGGCATATCAAGCGTGAAACACACATCTCAAAACATCTCCACAATGCTAGTTATGCTGCAGATTTTAACAGGCAATTTTATTAGACATACCAAAATTCAAGGCCAGCTGACTCAGTATACAGCACATGACAACTGTGGGCCATGCCAGGCTATAGAACACAAGAAAGCTTTCAGCACTTTTATGTGCTTGCTAAGGTAAAAGCAAACCAGAAGGCAATGGAGGCTTAGAACCTTTCCCACCTACAATATATCACCAGTGATGCAATTTCAGGTTGGATTGCCTTACTTGTGGTGAACCTAAGCTCACTAGCTTGTGTTAGAATAACTGCACAGCTGTGACAACAGGGAAGTCCATGCAGGTTTGCCAAGCAAGCACAGAACCACAAGCACAGTGCTGCTGTACTCAGCACTGGTGAGGCTGCACCTCAAGTGCTGGGTTCAGTTTTGGGCCCCCCACTTCAAAAAAGACATCAAGGGGCTGGAGCGTGTCCAGAGAAGGGCAACAAAGCTGGGGAAGGGACTGGAAAATGTCTGATGGGGAACAACTGAGGGAGCTGGGTGTGTTCAGTCTTCAGAAGAGGAGGCTCAGTGAGGACTTCATCGCTCTCTACAGCTCCCTGAAAGGAGGTTGGGGTGAGGTGGGGGTCGGTCTCTTCTGCCGTGCCCACAGTGAAAGGACGAGAGGAGACGGTTTTAAATTGCAGCAGGGGAGATCCAGATTGGACATCGGGGAAGTTTCTTCCCTGTCAGGGTGATTGGGTGTTGGAATGGGTTGCCCAGGGAGGTGGTGGAGTCACCATCCCTGGAGGTGTTCAAGAGGCGTCGATGTGGTGCTGGGTGATGTGGGTGAGTGGGGATGTAGGCAGGGGTTGGACTGGGTGATCTTGAAGGTCTCTTCCAACCTCAATGACTATGATTTATGAACAAATAACCTGGCTGGCTCTTGGCAGCCCACTTTGCACTCCATGCTGGTAGGGCTACCTTCCCAGTTCTCAGGCTACAGTATCAACCTTGGATAACAGCTCCAGCTCTGGAAGCACAGGTTGGTTTTAATTGCTTTTATCATTCATGCTCATTTACAGACTTCTAGAAAGATCAGTATTTGAAAAGCAAAGTGGAACAAACAAAATCTTGTGCAAGAAAAGCCTACCAAGCACTCGTCCCAGTTAAGTCCGACTCGGATCTGGTCCTTGATACTGAAATTCAAGTATCTAAAACCCTAGTCACTACGTAAGATAGTAGTTTACTAAAATTCATGCAAATATCTATAGCCCGAATTATTTTTATTCCTGAAGTCTGAGTTATTTCTATTGCTGAATTTAGCTTTATTTTATAACATATGGAGATCAGTATTTAAAGTTATAAATTGAGCCTCTTCCTATTCAGCAAGCAAACACTAACTCAAGCCAAAACTCACTTCACTTGTTAGATGTCTACAATATCATCAGATGTGAAGACAACCTCGACAGTTATTCTGAATACAACTAGGAGAATTCAAGGCAGCCAGGCATAAAGGTTGAGCCCCTTCTCATCCCAAAGGGCTCTCCTTATATGGTTTTGTATCTGGACTTACACAGCTCTTGCTGGTTTTTTGATCCTTCTAGTGCATTCAGAAAAAGCTAGAGATCCTTTTCAAAACCCTCTGAAGCAAGTCTATCTGGGCTTGCCCTGCTGGACATTAATAGAACTTGAGGGAACAAGCATATTAAACGGGATACAAAAGGGAAACACAAAGGCATAGGTTTCCCCAGGATCATTTTCAGAACCCAAGAAACCTGCTGTGTTGAAAAGCTCTGTTTCAAGAGTAAGGTATTAAATAAAGGAACCATCTAATTCTATTACTGCCATCTCAGCAGTTCATCAGATGCTTGTCTAAACACAGGAGGAAAGAGATCCCATATGGGTCCAAAGACCCTAAAGAAAACAATAATTTTGCTTGGGGCAGAGATCACAGAGAAGACAGTTGGAGTTGAGGGTTTGGAGCAGAAACAAGACCTTTGTATTTCAGAAGACTGTCACTGTTAAACAGATTTTTTTTTTGCCTTTTGTTCTTTCTGAGCAGCTGTAAGATTCCCCAGTCTTTCAGGCAGTCAAAAACAAATGAGCAATTATACCAAAATGGAGGCTTGCACCCAAAACAGTCAGCAATGCCTTCAGACACACCCCTGTAGCCAGCAAAGATTTAACAAGTAAATAACTTACTCCTCCACATCATTACTACACACCTACAAGCAAAATTTAACACCTCTCTCAGAAACAGCAGTGATTTCTTTCTGTGAGAGAACTGAAGAAAACACATCCTTCAAGACCTCTTTAAGTCTCACAAACCAAAGATGAAAACAGCAATTAGATTTATGAAGTCTTTTGCAGAACAGCTTTTCAACACCTAACTAACCTGTTCAAGCAGAAAGCCCCAAATCAACATGCATGACAGTGTTATTTTCATGTTACGAACCTCCAAGGTATTTTGTCGCTTGACTTAATGTAGTCTCAAGACTTATATCTGTTTGTTACTTCATTTAAGTTTTAATGAAATGACTGTGGTACCATTTGTTTCACCTATTCGTTTTTGGAAAAGCACTGCTCTAAAAGCCAGGTGACAGCTATTTTCATTTTTCTGCAAGATTTGTTTCAAGTAAGTGTTCTGATGAGTCTCAGAATGAGTAATATTACCATCCAAAATAAGGATGGCTTTTATTATATAGTTTGTTTTTAACTCATTCTTCTTAATAAGATGTGGTAAAGGCATAAACATTTGGCTGTATTTCATACAAGCGTTCAAGCTGAACAGCTGGAAACAGGTTATCCTGCTAAACTTGGTTTAAAATGCTTTTAGTAATATTCCCAAGGAACCTTCCAAGCTGCAAGTTTAGCATTTTTTTAAAAAAATAAACAAACAAAAACACTCAAGCAACAGTTGTCCTGGTTTCACCGGGACAGAATCCTAGGCCCGTCAGAGGGTAGTAGCCAGTAGTAGCCCCAGAACAGCTGGGAGGTTAGGCCAGGGCAGCTGGCTCATGCTGAGGAACAGGTGTATCCCACACCACTTCCCTCCTGTGCATTACCAAACGGGGAGGTCTGCTGAGGGTGGGGAATTCCATTTCCTGGGGCTCCTCCCTCTTGGGCTGCTGCTCGCTCTACTAGTCCTGAGGACTAGGTGGAGTATAAGCTTACATACTTTATGTTGGTGTTTGTATTAGTTTTGTTATTTCATTAAATCCCTTTGTCTTTCAACCCACAGGGCTTTTCTCCTCTTCCCAATTCCTCTCCTCAGCTGGGGAGCAGTCATCAGGTGTGAGAGCAAACGGCTTCAGCTTAGCCCTGAATACAGGCTAAATGAAGACACAACCCAGTACAACCGCCACTTTCTTCTGCAAAGAAGCCTCAACACTGCCTACAACTACCCCCCTACCCTCCCCTCTGGGGTTTAAACATTTTTCAGACTCATCTTCTAACTCTTTTCACTCCTCATGTGATCACTTAATGCAACTGCACAAACCTTTCCATTAGACAAGCAGGAATTGATAGAAGTAAACTAATTTTGCTACTATTTTCTGTGGGTAGAGAAATTCCTTTTCAGGGCCATAGACACATACTAATTTTACCTCTCAACAGAGGTTTGTTATACTTAGTCACAGAACACCAAGTCATGTTTCATAAGCACGGTAAAGCAAAATGCAGTAAGTTTTGGTGTTTTTGCTGTGAATTCCAATTCAAACATTCTTTGCTTACAGTGCCAGGAACACCTGTACCTCCAAAAGAAAATCCAAGCAAACAGCATTGCAAAAAATGGCTTCTGTTAACTTGGTAAAGACGAAACAATGACAAGGCAGAACACCACTTACCTTTCGTTTCAGAACACTGAGTTTTTCAACTACTCCATCCAGCAGACTAACAACTGAATCCACAGCAGGACAACTGCTCAGTGTCTTCTCCAGCTCTGCCACCACCATTGTAACGTGGCTAGTCTCTCGATCAATGTTCTTCTGTGCAGCTCGAAACCGTTTGTTCAGTGTTTCATATGGCACCTAAATGAGAAATACCCAGTCGTTAGGATTTCTGTGTTAAAAAAATCAGGTCTTCTAGAGTTTAAAAAGAATGATGATTTTATACGATGCAGTCAGAAGCACACCTAGATTCCAGGACACTGGAAGGTTATTGACTGAACTTGAGTTCTCGATATCAAAGCCCGTGTTTAAACCCCCTCAGCAAGGAGCTAGCACTTCAAAGACTAAGATGAAATAGTGACAGGAAATAAAAGCTGGTAGATTCTTCCCTGATACCAATTTCACCCATGCTGCTATGACTATAACAAACACTGATGGAAACAGTTCAGGGAGAACAAAGAAATGTGTACCTAAAAAAGGAAAGCTGCAAGTTAAATAACACTAAGAGATCACTCTTCTTAACATGGCTTTTTAAGTTACATTTCTTTCCTTCAGGAATTCATAAAAGAAGAGAAAGTTGCCTTTGAGAAAGCATCTGTAATGAATATTGGCTACTGAAAAATTCATACATAGTACACCAATGGTTGTTCAGGAAATCTAATAGGTCTCCTACCTACTTCTGCCCATGAAGGACTGGTTTTTAATATTAATTCCAATAGGACCATAATGAATCATGGAATGATTTGGGTTAGAAGGGACCTTAAAGATCATTCAGTCCCAACCCCCCTGCCATGGGCAGGGACACCTCCCACTAGACCAGGTTGTTCCAAGCCCCATCCAACCTGGCCTTCAACACTGCCAGGGAGGGGGCAGCCACTACTTCTCTGGGCAACCTGGGCCAGTGTCTCACCACCCTCACAGCAAAGAATTTCTTCTTAATATCCAATCAAAATTGACCCTTTCAGCTTGAAACCATTCCCCCTCACCCTATCACTCCATTCCCTTGTCAAAAAGTCCCTCTCCAGCTTTCCTGTAGAGCACCTTGCAGTACCTGAAGGGGGCCCTAAGGTCTCCCTGGAGCCTTCTCTTCTCCAGGCTGAACAACCCCAAATCTCTCAGCCTGTCCCCACCCCATAGGTGCTCCAGCCCTATGATCATCTTTGTGGCCTCACTCCAACAGCTCCATGTCCTTCTTATGCTGGGGGCCCCAGAACTGGACATAGTATTCCAGGTGGGGAGTACTCTACAGTCTAGTCGAATTTTAGGGCACTAAGTGATTTGGGGAAAGCTTACAGTAAATGATAAGCTGTCCCCACCATGTTGCTTCCACCACAGTGACCAGCAGAAGCAATTCAGACAGGAAGTTCCATTATCTCACGGAAACAGGAATTTTAGAACTAAAAACATTCCAGTGTTATACACTTAATTAATCCATATCTTTTATCTTGAAAAAAGTCCATGAGAAGTTCTTTCAGGTAGTTAGGATAATCTTGATTGCTTTTCCATTAATCAAAGGCATAATTTAGCTAGCAATCATATTACAAGTATTAAAGGTAAAACAGGAAACGCAAATCAGTGTTCTGTTTGGTACATATCACGCATATGTTTGATTACAAATCTTTCAAGTATATAACTTCTAATCAATTATATCAAGATTGCCTCCATTTTCTTCCTTCTAATCATTTGCACGCAAGAAGGGATCCCCAGGGTCCACTCTCCTTTTGGGCTCTGTTAGGAGTGAGGTTACTACATAATCATTGCAATTCACAATTAGAGATGCAGTGAGAAACAAACTGTTCAGGTTCAGAGTAAGGAAGATGAGCCAAAGTACTTGCTTTCCAAGACTTTGCATGACCTACAATAGGTTGTTCTTATTTGTAGTGGAATCATAACACAAGGATACTCCCGATAAGATATGAAAGGGCACCTCTTCCTCTCAAGAAGACTGAAATGATCAATTTAATTTATTTTGGCATCTTAAACTAAGACCCAAACAAGTGACAGAACAAGCCTTTACCACAGGAAGTATCAAGCAAACACAGTTCTTTTCCTTACACATCCTTCCCTAAAATCCTAGCACTACCATCCCCCCCCAAAACACAAACCACATAAAAGAGCCAATTAATAGGCTTCAACACTTACTATATAACCATCTCTCATTTCATCTTTAGCTCGTATTTCCCTTCTCCATTTAAAAAAAGGATAAAAAGCTTTAAAGACATTGATAGAATGGATGTGTTGGGAGGGCAGTATTTTGACATCTCATGCTTTTACTTGCATCTACCAAATTTAACTTCTGCAACTCCTTTGCTAATCATCTTTCCACACCACACTGAAAAGCTACATCAACCAAGACTTTCAGAAGCTACTAGTGATTTGAGGTATCTGTTTGACTACAAGAAGTGTTTCTGTTAAGTTTTAAGCAGTCACTTGAACTGGACATGTAGATCTAGTCAGTTTGAAAAATAAATAAATCTAGCTTTAATTTTCATTTTCCCTAGTTTCTTATCTGCACACAAAAGCTGTAACAGTTCCTGTTTCCCATGCTCTGTCTCTTTAGCGTGCAAATTTCTGGCACCGTTTGTGTTCCTATGACATTTAGAACAATTGGACTTTCAATTTCATCTGGCATCATTATATATCATTTATAATGTGCCTAGGTGCAATACTTTTTTGAATCTTGTTTTATTTTTTTTTCCTACTCCCAAGAAGATCCAAACATCCTGTGTGGAAGAGGCTAGTAGTTGAACTGTTTATACTCTAAGTAAATATAAATAAATATATTATTAAACTGACAGTAAATACTCTTTACCAGAGTTTTTAGTAATTTGGTGGTCAGGCATTGGAACAGGCTGCCCAGGGAAGTGGTGGGGTCACCGTCTCTGGAAGTATTCAAGGAACGTCTGGATGTGACGCTTGGGGACATGGTTTAGTGGTGGAATTCACAGTCCTGGGTTGATGGTTGGGCTCAGTGATCTTGAAGGTCTTTTCCAACCAGAGTGATTCTGTGATTCTAATTTGCATGGGCACTTATTTCTTACTATAGACCCAGCAGTTTTTAGAGAATATTTGTAAATTGTATCCAGGTACAGCTCTTACATTTAGTAAGACTAGACTCTACAGATGCTTGAAATTGCAACCAGTCCATTCCTTACTGAAAAGGATTTTATGTAGACTCTGCATCTTAATCCCCTGTTCTTCGCTACTTGTACAGCTCCTGCCTGCAAAAGAGACTCCATTTCCCAGCACTGGTTTGCTTTACTGCAGAACACTTCAAAAGTTACAGGCATTGTACCAATAAGTTTATTTACTTTTTTCTCCAATAATGAAAGTAAATGGAAAGAGAACATAACAATGCTCTTGAAAATGTAGTTCTAAAAATTCTTAATTATGGTTCATTTTCAGGTACCATAGTTATAGAACAGTGAATACCAAACTTTTTGGAACAAGAGACAGCTGCAAATTTTACGTATCATTAGCTGTGACAAGCCTATTAGAGACTTCCAACTTTTATTGCCAGCAGCATTCTGTGACCAAGCATGGATTATACAGTTATTCTTTATGGACAAGAGTGACCCACAGAACTCAGCCTAGGGAAGCATTATGTTAAGGAAAAAGGGATAACCAGCTCCTAAATATTGAGAAAATTTGAAATAAAGCAGCAAGAACTGATCGGAATGTATTCTGGAAAAGCACAATAACAACTTATCCTACTCATCAGGTCTTGCAAAACCACACCTCAGTTCGTTCATACCATGAGCATCCAAGAGGATACAAAGTAGAGATGCAAAATATTAGCGGGCAGCACATTTAAATCCAGTGTCACTAAACAGATTCTCCTTCATTTGTTTATCAGCTTCAGAAACATCATTCAACTTCAGCATGCACTAAATCAGGTCAAACTTAAACCTAGTGAAATGGAATTTGACAGCAGTTAGAACAGCCTAGACAAGGGGTACAATTACAGTAACACAAGTTTTTCCAAGATCAGAATTTTGCTACTGTGATGTGAATGAAAATCTGCTTTGCTGCAGGCTTCTGCAAGGGTAGCACGACTGTTCCCCAGTGCTAAGAGCTAACAGAATGACAGAGACAACTGAATAATGTGATCCAAGTATCTACTTCATTCCAGGAGTTAGTTCACTCTGGTTTTGGAAAGCCAGAAAACTCTGGTGTGCTGTCCCAGAACATGCTCCAACAACCTCTAGCCGTGAGACAAGACTTAGGAGAATCCTTCGGGTCTAAAGGCTTGAACTCATGAAAGAGGAAGAAGGATTGCCATGAGGGCTATACCTTGGTTGTTCAGTTGAGTGAAGGGAACAGAGGAATATTGGAGGCAGTTTTTAAGCTTACACTTTGGAACTCAACTATGATGCTAACTATCTGGCCTTCAGCCCAAACACAGTCCTCGTCCAGCCCATGAACACGAATAAGGTACCAAGGCAAGACTGACTGGTTCTAAAATCATGAAGTGGCTAAAACTGTTCAGACTGTGCAACAGTAGGTAATATTTCTTTTAATAAGGAAATTTAACTTAAATTCACTGTATTTAAGGGTATTTAAATAATACTCCCTATTTTTCCATCAAAATGAATTTTTCAACAAGCCATTCATTTACTAAGTGATACCATTTTCTTGATTTTTCTGAATACATATTAAAAATTAAAAAAGAGCAAGTATAAAATGCTTGCATATATTGTATCCTGATGGTTAGCAAACTGTATATGCTTCCTAAGTGTTTACTACCAGTGTATAAAAAAAATTTAAAGAAATATCAAGTCAAACCAGTTAATCCTGTACACAGCATCCTCCAATGCATATCTACCTTTGTTTTTACATTCCTTATCAACATTTTAATCAGATTATTAATTTTTATTTTCTAAACGTATCACTGTGCACACACTTAGTACTCCACCTATAAGTCCCATATATAGAAACAGACTGCTGGTTAAGTACTCTTATCTCAGCCCGTGCTTTTTTCTATAGGCTCAGAGAAAACTTGCATTAAAAAACATGCCATGAGAACATATCCTCTACAGCCTTTAACAACATCGATAGGGAGAGCAGAATGCAAACCATTTTCCCCTCACAGAAGTTCATTAATTATAGCGATCAAAAAGTTCTGCTACCCCCATGGTATTTATGTCAATGGGAGTCAGACAACCAGACTGGACTTCATATGCTGGTTTTAGCACCTTGGATTACACTAAACAGTTTAATGGCATCTCAAGAACATTCAAAGTTTTAGCCTCCTCATACACTCACAGCTTCCATGAGAGTCACTCACTCAGCACCCAGGGTTTCCAAACAAATAGACATACACTGCTGAAGGGCTTGGCAGAAAGCATGAGATAACAAAAAATAAACAGGAATTGCAGCAAGATCTTCTTTGCAGAGATGTTACAGTCCTCCAGCTATGATGGAGGAAAAGCACTTGGAGTCAAAAGCAAGAAATCCAGCACTCGTTACTGTCATGGCCAACATACACATCCACTTTACTCAACCAGAGTTCAAACTAATAGCAATTGTAATTACAAGGACTTTATAGACAGATGAGCAGCATAAGTAAAATGAAGAAAAGCAGCTACAGAATTGAGTTTGTGACCCAGCAACAAAAGACAACAGGAAGTCCCAGTTCTAAACGCAGCCTTTGTCTTCACTGGTAGGGTCTTCTCCTAAGCCTTCCTGATAGCATATGAGCAACTGAATCTCAGGAGAGAAGTATTATTCACATGAGGAGTCTAAAGCAAGCTGAAGATATACAGGTACATGGGCCCTGAAGGGAGGAAGCTCACCAATGACACTGTAAAGCTGCTGTCATCTCTGAAACGTGACTCTGAACAAGGGAAGTCCTCAATGACTGAGATGGGCAAGTTTCTTGCCTCTCTTCATAGAATCACAGAATCACAGAATTCTAGGGTTGGAAGGGACCTCGAAGGATCATCTAGTCCAACCCCCCTGCCGGAGCAGGGTCACCTAGAGTACATCACACAGGAACGCATCCAGGCGGGGTTTGAATGTCTCCAGTGAAGGAGACTCCACAACCTCCCTGGGCAGCCTGTTCCAGTGCTCCGTCACTCGCACAGTGAAAAAGTTTTTCCTGATATTTACATGGAACCTCCTATGCTCCAGTTTACAACCATTGCCCCTTGTCCTATCATCAGTCGTCACTGTAAAAAGCCTGGCTCCATCATCCTGACCCTCACCCTTTACATATTTGTAAACATGGATGAGGTCACCCCTCAGTCTCCTTTTCTCCAAGCTAAAGAGACCCAGCTCCCTCAGCCTCTCCTCATAAGGGAGATGTTCCACTCCCTTAATCATCTTAGTGGCTCTGCGCTGAACTCTCTCAAGCAGCTCCATGTCCTTCTTGAACTGTGGGGCCCAGAACTGGACACAATACTCCAGATGCGGCCTCACTCTTCCAGAAAGAGAACCTGGAAGACCACAAAAACTACAGGCTGGTCTGCCTCATCTCAGCTCTTGGGAAAGTTATGGGGAAAAAAAATCAGATGGAAGCCCTTTCCAAGCTCATAAAGGTGACTGGTAATAGCCAGCCTAGATTTGCTATAAGCAAACCAAGCCTGACAACACCGTTTGCTTTCAGTGACGAAATGAAATGAATGACAGCAGTGTGCTGGCAGCTTTTCATGCCAAGTTTAGCAAGGTTTTTGACACCGTCTCCCACAGTACCCTTATCACTAAGCTGGGGAGATGCAGACTGAATGGCTGGAACAACACAGGCTAGGGATTGACTGGACAGCCAGGCTCAAAGAATAATGGTCAATGGTTCAAAAGCTACCTGGTGGCCAATTACAAGTACTGATTTACTCTCAAGGAATGTTATCATCCATGTTTTCTTCAGCCATCTGCCTTACGAACAGAACACGCAATCAAGACATCTCAGAGGACAACATATTGGGGGAGTGGTTGATAATGCTGGGTGGCAGAGCTGTCATTCAGAAGAAATGACAAGCTGAAGAAACACATCAAGAACTTTATAAAATGTAATCAAGGCAAAAACCAGAGCCCTGCACCTGGCACACAACCACCCCATCCATTAGCACAGGCTGTGGAATAACTGGCTAGGACCACTTCTGTAGAAAAAGACAGAGGTTTTGACAGACAGCAGGTTGGACATGAATCAGCAACAGACTCCTGTGGCAATGGAAGTTAACCACATACCAGGCTGCATTAGCGAGATTAAAGACAGTGGGTTGAGAAGAGTGATTGTTCTTCATGCTCAGCACTCACACAGACTCATCTGGAATACTGAGTCTGGTTTTCAGGCCATTTCCTCCCCTGCTAAAGAGATGCTGACAAACTGGAAAGAGTCCAGAAGGCTGCCACCACGATGGTTAGCTCGCTGGAGGATACAAAACCCAGCTGAGACTGAGGAGTAGGTTTGCTTCCTGGCGGCAGAGGAGGCTACAGGGAACTGGGAGAAGCACAATCTGATAGAAGTCTTCCACTACCTAAAGGTGAGGGTCATAGATAAGAGCTAGCCAGACTTCTCTCGGAGTTAGAGCAAAAAGGAAGAAGGCAGAGTTGAGAACTGACAGCAAAGAAAATTCTAGCTGAACATAAGGAAAAAATATTTTAACCAGGTAACCACTCAAACAGGAGCCCAGAAAGGTGGTGGTATCTCCACGCTTCGAAATTTCATAACTAGGCAGTACCCTGAGCAACTCAAATTAGCTTTGAAGCTGGCCTGTATTCGAGCCCAGATTCTGTCTGCAGAGGTCCTTTCCTACCTTAATTTTATTAATTCATCTAGAAAGATATTGGATCACAGATCCCCATTGCTAATTTAGACATCAAATTAATCTCCATATGAAGATGCAAATCATGTTAAGACCAAAAGTTCCTCCTCTGTCACTATTCTTTCTCTGACAACATCCAGAAAGGGGGTGGCACTTGAAAAAAAGGCAGGAACATAAAGTTACTAATCCCAAATAGTTTCTTTGTGCTTCTTGAGCCAGAGGTGGGAGTTTTATAGTAGAAATACCACTGGGTGTTTCTCATGCATGAACTCTGCTGGTTGCTACTGACCTGTAGAGTTTTAGCACTTCAACCTCCTGTGGTGAAACATTTCACAGCCTCACACATTGTGTGAAAAAACACTCCTTGGTTTTGACTTGTCCACCTAGCCTAATTTGAAAACCTTTTGTTCTTGTTTTGGAGGCAAAAAGGAGCATTCACTTTTTCCTATGCCTCTCATGTCTCGAGATTGAAGAGGTTCTTCCTGAACCATTCTTTGAAGGCAGGCATTTTGTATCTCTAGTCATTCTCGCCCTTCTGTAGACATTTTCCAGTTCGACTACATTCTTTTTCAGGATGAGGGAGGGCAGAATAAGAGTAAGTCTTACTATTTCAGAGAAGAAACCATGGATATTCATTGCTACATAATGAGGTTCTCCAGTCTTCCCTTTCCCAATGGCTTTTGTCCTAAGTTTGTCAACGTTAACTTAATCAATCCCCAGAAAACATTCACTATAACCTCAAGATCCCACTGAACAATAATGATAAATTTCTGACTCAGTTATTGTGTATATAGGACTAGAATTGCTTTTCTTCCCACCACATCTAGAAACTGCATCGCACTACACTTGTCAATACTGAATTTTATCTGCTATTTTAATACCCATTCTGTTTCTCATTACTCCTCTCTAATGGTTCATACTTGGATTGTATCTGCAATACCTCAATTATCTTAGCACCATCAAGGAAACTGAATCAACTCAGCACATACTCTCTTGTCCAGGCGGTTCAAACAGCTGAGTATCAGCAGTGGTGGACACATCAGCAGAACCATAACATTAATATCCTTCCATTACAGAGGTCAGCTACTAAATCTTGATGTTTATTTCTTATCTTGCCCAGTTACCTATCCACATAAGGACTTCTGTCTTCTTCGTGTCAAGAGTTCCTGGTAACAGATAACTCCAAAAAACATTCAGTAACATGAATAAACTATTAACCAAATCCACAACCACCTCACCACCTCTTTTTTTTTAATTAACACGAAGTCCAATATCTTTGCATGGCATGAGTTTCCCTTTTAAGAGTCGTATTAACTGATGTGCCTTGTTCCATATTTGATTAGTCAGGACAGTATTTCTGCATCAATAAGCCATTGGTTGGAAGGGAAAAATCCATTACCTCTATTAAACTCTCACTAAAATTTTACTTAAGAAAGCAGAAGCACTGAAACAGTCTTCTACTTTGTCTTTCTTCCACAACTATCAAAAAAACCTCAGACTACTTCAGCATTTATTAGAGAATTTTCAGACAATTAAAGGGAGGACTGGACACAGAAGAAAGGGATTTTTCCTAAGCCAAATAAACTTATCTACAAATAGTGTTGCATCCTGCATTTCTACTCCTTTAGAGGTGTAGGATCTTAGGTCAAAGTGTGATGGCCACTGTGTGAAACTTCAAATGCCAGCCTGATGCTGCCCACAAGTTTTCCTAACTGGTACACAGTAATACTGAAAGACTGAATTGCACGTGCTTCTTTCATAATTAAAGTTTTGTGAAAAACATAAGCCTTTATCCTCTCAAGAGCCTTTAGCCTTACACTAGACCTTTAGCACACCAGTTCTCAAACTGATCTAGTCACATTCTACAACATAGGCTGGATTCCTTCTTCATTTATGTAGACTCAAGCCTAAAGAATTCCAAATAAAAATAGAAACTAAAACCCTAACAATCTCTTTCAGACCACAACATCAATCAAAAAGAGTTTCTACCCCAAATTGAGTGCATATATGAAACTAGTCCATACATAGCAGTAAGAAAAAGAAATTAAAAACCAGTTTGTATAGCTATTATTTGGTTGTTGGAAATCATAGAGTGATACCTCAAAAAGTCATCACAATTGAAGGAAGAATTATTTGGTGGTGAAAGTAAGACCTTTAATCATTCCCCAGCCTCCTGTTAACTGGAGATTTCAAAGGTTTATTATCTATAAAACAATTTTTACAGAGAATGGTATAAACAACATAAAAAGCACCTTTGACATAGGTTTGCAATTCTGTAGAAGAATATCAGATTTCCTCCTGTATTTGGGAGAAAGTTTATCAGGTCTAACTTGACAGCAGTACCAATGAATATGCAGGGGAGTTTTAACTGTATGTCCTGGCTTTACTGATGCCTGTGTGAATCATCTTCCTTTAACATTACAGTCTCACAGCTGAACACAACTCTTTGACACAAAGTGTAGAATTTTTTTTAAACATAAATACCTGCACTGTGTATCTTTTCAAGTTAACAGAATCAAGGGCAAGAGGAAATGTGACACAGATCTTAAAAAAAAATCTTTTCAGTTACATGAAGTTAGATAACTAGAGGGAAGTAAAAAAAGTTTCAAGAAAAATAAAATAAGAGTCCTACCAGATTAGGTGGGGGGAACCATTACAGAACTATGCTCTCCTTTCAAGGGTCAGAAAACTGGTGTGCTTCCTCTCCTCAATTGTGTTAGCTTATAACACCTGAAAAGCACCAGAGATTTGTATGAATCTACAGGTTTTCAAGATAATTCAGTCGAAGACTTTCTGAGGTATAAATAAGCTTTTTCAAATGCTGTATATTGTGCCCTTATATGAAATTAAGCCTAGCCACAGGTAGGTAAAGAAAGTGAGAAGTGCAGTGATGAAACTGTCTCAAAAAAAACAGAAGCAAAACCAACTCAGTTGTACTTTAAGCAAGAGGAAAGAGGAAGTATAGAGATATGGAAGAAAAAATAAGCATCTCCTAAATGATTATAATAAACAGTGTCAAGAGAAAAGGTAAACCCAGCAAGAAACACCTTTGAGCATTAAGCTGTTTTCTTGAGACTAAATTAGATCATGCTCACCTTCAGCAAAACAGAAGAGGACATCTATTATACATGATGCCATTTGAAAAATGAGGCAGGGTACGATAAACTATTGCAAATTTTCTCCTCAAATCAATAACAATTATGCATTTCCATGCATAATTACTGAAATTCTCTATCTTTATACACTTTATATCTTCCTCTACAACTCTTGGATTATTTCAGAACTGAGTCAGCATCATTATTTGCCACTGAACTAATCCAAAATGTAAATTATATCCCCACTTATTCACAGAATGAATTCTTCTGATGTGTAGCTCTTATCAATCCCTTGAAATAGTAGTATTTTTTCCTTGTTCTAGGCAAAATCAGAAAAGGAAGAGAAATCTAAAAGAAAGGAGAAGTAGTATATTTCAAGAATGAGAAGCTTAGAATAATGGCCAGATTTAGGTTTCATTGGGTACAAGCATTAATATAAACTCTTGGAGATACAGATCAAAACAGACAAAATAATTTCCTAAGCCTAAATGCAGTTGAAGATCATTTGGATTAAAAAAAAGTTACTTTCAAAACCAGTTTAAATGTTTTTGAAGTGCAAAGCCTAGTAGTTTCCCTTAGATAAAAACATGTCAGTTTTACAACGCAGGAAGACAGTACTGCATATTCTAGAGCAGCTGTGTCTAGAAAGAAAATATCATTATAATACTCAAAGCTGCTACTTCAATACAGGAGAGAATTAGCAGCGAGAATTCTTGGACTATCCATCTGCTACACACATACTTACTCAACAGAAGCAATTATAATCCTTCAAAATATACTTCTCCACAAACTGCTAGTAAGTTATTACTGAATACATTACAAACTTTTGAAGAGGGCTTCCAACAACAAAATTAAGCACTTTACAAAGCCATTTTACAGTTGTAGAAAACTATCTTGCATCCTTATATAAGCAAATTGACAGCCATTTTAGAGTCCTGCCTGGAGCCACACTAGGGACCAGTCATTTTCATACACTTGTTCATAGCTGCCATCTTGTACTCATGCCTCAAAAATAAATTTCTTCCCTTTTCTCCTTTTAGTAGAAATATCCGAATACAAACAAAAAGCTAAGCATTCCTCCCTGTCCAAAGAAGCAGTCAAATTGCTAAGCTAAGGTCACACAGCAGGTTTGTGTCTTGAGCAAGTCCCTTCATTTGTTCTGATCTCTTTCTTCTCCAAATATTTGTCCATTTTAATCACAGTATCAACTCTTTAAATGAAAGGTGGTTGTTCTCCTGTGTGTTTGCACAGTCCAGACACCATGATTCTGGTTGGAGCCCTTAGGCTAGAGATCCCATTTCCAACCAGACTGCTCCCAAAATAACATATTCCAGCTGAAGGAACAGCCTTTTTCATAAGTAATTAAGGATTACTGATACAGATCTGCAGAGTCAAAATATATGAATGATCAAAGTTCTACTCAATATATTATCTGTTTTACTTTAGTTCACCATAGTTTACAACTCAAGGCGATCCAGAGCACTCAAAAAAAGGTGAGGTGAATCAAAAGTAGGTTGTGAAGCAGTTAAATTACTGAGTCTCCTAATACAGATATCCTAATTAAAACATGCTTTATTTCAATAAGCAAGCATGTATTGCCAGTAATCAAGTAATATACCATATTTCACATTCTGGGCTAGCAAATACTTCCTATACAGTGTATCTTCAGGCTGTAAGCTATGGGAGGCCAGGTGTATAACAAAGGCAGTTTCTTAAGCTTACAACTGATGGATTTTGCCAGCGTGCCCTTACTGCAAATACCCATCTGCCAAAACTTTCCCAAATCTGTGGGCCAAAAAGATACATGATTACTGTGGAAAGAGGTTTAATGAGAAGAAAAATTGACACTGGGTGGTCCATAACATCCAGTAAGAGCTCTACTCCTACCAAGCCAAGCTACGAAACATTTTCCTCCTGTTGTGATATCTAGCAAACGTTTGAAGCTCATCTTTACTCCCATCTCCCAGCTCTTGAAAAACACTGACTACGCAAAGAATCAAAGATTTCAGATACTCTAGCTTTATGCCAACATTTAAAGACCCCAACATACTAGTTACCATACAAACATATTATTTCTATACCAGAAAACACACACACAAACCAAACTCACAAGATCCCAGGGCACCGTCCTGTGAAAACACCACAAACCAAGTATGCTGCAACTGTGAATTTCAACATCAGGTAGGTATACCATACAAAGATACTAACAGGATACTAACAGGTCTTCTGTAAAATGTTTAGGAGTATTTTTATTGAAGTATTTTCCTACAGGCACAATGGCATACTGATAATCAAACAACATGTCTAGCTCATGGCCACACTTCTTTATTGCCTTTTACTGTGTTTTCTTCCTCCATTAATCACTTTAAAACGTGTTTTATAGGCAGGGGGTTTATAGGCAGGGCTCCCACAGGAGCCAACTCCTACTTTAGCCGCTTTCCAATGTCAAAGTTCTTCTGAAGTCCCACAGTATCCACAGCAGCAGACAGCCCCGTGCAGAGGAGCAGCGGCAGCACAGGGGATGTCACACTCACTGGCTGACACGCACACGCGACGTGTCGGAACAGGAAGTGCATTATCCAGCAACACACGAGCGCTCAGCAGGGACATTCCATGCACACTCGGTGAGTCAGAGCACTCGGTCTGAGGACAGATTTAGCATGAGATACGAGTGTTCATACCGAGTTAGTAGAGAGCTGACTGTTACTAATAACCATATTTTGCTTATTCTGCCAACCTCCTACTTGAAAAGCACTTTATAAATCAAGTGCCATATATATCTCTTGTACACTGATGTACTGACAGCGCATTAGACGTTACAAGTTCTGTCACTTCAGTCCTTCTCCAGCTCTGCCTGAACCACTTTCACAGAACAACTTTTGCTGCTATATGTTCAAAGTTTTGACAGAAGCACTCTGTGGCTCCTAACATCAAAGTACAAAGCTATGTTCAAAACCAACAACTTACAGTGAAGCTTACAAACACGGGAAAAAATAAACTAGCGCAAACAATTACGCAAAAAAATAATCTTGCACCTTTTCTGCTTCAGTGGGAAGAGAAGTTGACCTGAACTGTTTGACATCTTCATCAGTGACCTAGATGACAGGTCAGAGTACACCTTCAAAGTTTGCAGATGATACAAAACTGGGAGGAATTGTTAACATGCCAGATGGTTGTGTTGCCATTCATAGGGACCTCAACAGGCTGGAGAAGCAAGCAAACAATCTCATGAAATTCAACAGAGGGAAACACCAAGTTTGGGAACACCACTTGGGAAGGAACAACCACATGCACCAGTACACGCTGGAGACGAACAGCTTGGAAAGCAGCTTTGCAAAACAGAACCCGGGGTCCTGGTAGACAAGCTGCCCTTGAGGCAGCAATGTGCCCTTGCAACAAACAAAGCCAGCAGCACCCTGGGCTGTGTCAGGAAAAACACTGCCAGCAGGTCTGGAAAGGTGATCCTTCCCCTCTACTCAGCATGAGTTAGACCCGTCCAGAGTGCTGTGTCCAGTTCTGGGCCTCCAGGATAAGAGAGGTGGACATCCTGCAATGAGTAAAGCAGAAGGCCACAGAGATTACTAATAGATTGGAGCATCTGACATATGATGAGAGGCTGAGAGGGCCGGGGACTGTTTAACCTTGAGAAGAAAAGCCTCAGGGGAAGTCTTATCAATGTGTTTAAATGCCTGATGGGGAGAGTTGAGAAGATGAAGCCAGACTGCTCTCAGAAGTGCCCAGCAAAAGGACAATGGGCACAAACTGCAATAGAAAAAATTCCACGTAAAAAAAATATATCTTTTTTTTAATACCATAACAGCTGTCAAACCCTGGAACAGGTTTGCCTAGAGAGGCTGAGTCTCCATCTTGGAGATAATCAAGGACAGTCTGGACGTGGCCCTAAGCAACCTGCTCTAGTTCACCTGTTTTGATGGGAAGCCCCTGGACCAGACTGCCTCCAGAGGTCCTTTCTAACCTCAGCTATTCTGCAATTCCATGGACAGAAACAACATACGCTTCATATAACCCCATTCTCCTGCCTGACTCTCTCTTTAGCAATCAGGTAAACATGGTACTTTCATGAGAAATCAGTATCTTATTAAATCCTCTGCCAGTATTACCCCTGCCACAGCTGTCAGTAAAAGAAGCCAAACAGCAGCTCTGAAAGTGAAAATGTACTCAAGTATTCTGTGCTTCTACAGCTCTTCTTTTGATCAGCTGTTTTTTGAAGCAGTTGCAGCCCCACTAACCCTAAACTGCTGCTGATGAACAGCCCAGATAAGAATATTTTCACAAGTGATCACCCCTGCTTTCAGGTTTTCCATCTTCCAGTTTTAGGGTCTTGCTGCCTATAGTTTGCTAGTTCAGTTTAATAATTATTCATACTTCCAACAATATGGATGAATTATCTAGCTTTCTGTCATCACTTGTTTATTAGTGTTTCAGCAGAGAACTATGGTAACAATGTTCGCATTCATTCATTTTTAAATTGCCAGCCTTCGTGTTACATGCTCTCAGATGAGAATAGCAAAATTCTCTATCAGTAGACTGGGTTTTTTTTTTTTCCTAAAAAAAAGATTCCACTGCACTTTGGAGGAAGAATAGCTGGCAACCTTCTTGCCCTTGAGAAGGGAGAAGGGATTGGAGTGGAAGTGGAAGAATATTCAAGTATTATTTTGTTCACTTAAATAGCTTCCCTAGATTCAGCTGAAGAAGTCTATTTACTTCCCCTGAGCTGAACAGTTGAAGCATTTCCACTCCTGCAGCAACCACAATTCAGCTATGGAAAAGGGATTTCCCTTTGCAGTTTTAAGCACTCTTTCACATGAAAGGCACTCTGTGGAACACACTGTAAATGTAGAGCTATTACACAACTATTATCTAGTGATGTTGGCATGAGGAAGCTAGAGAGGAGAAACAGGAAGGATATAAATGCAGCTCTACAATCGTTTGTATTTTACTCACATCAGGGAAAATCACCAGTGTCCAGAGCTCCAAAAGAAATATCTGAGCTACTGTGCTGGTGGACAAAATTCAAAATAAAAATGATACACATTCATTTCACACAGTTTTTAAATAAACTGGAAATAAAAATTCACTGAGAGCCAGCCCCACAGAAATTGTAGGCACCTGCCTCCTAATGAACAAAACAGGATTTGGTAGCAACTTTCTTTACTAGACTTGAGCCTTAGAGTTCATTCCTCCCTGCTGCTTTTTCACCTCCATCACTAAAATATTTTGATATATGACTCACAGTTAAGAACGCTTAAGAGGATACACTCAAAAGATTTGAGCAGACACTGTTCTGGCAGGTTTTTTAAACAATGAAAAATGCTATTAAAGATTACAGAAACAACCCAGAAGTTGAATGGGTCCTGGGAAGTATCAATAAACATCACCTTTGCTAGGAAATTAAGAGTTTCAGCACAAAGGTGTCTCATTCCCTTACTATTAAGCTTCCCAACTTTATAAACAACATTCCATTCTCTTATGTATATTTTTGTTAAGATTTTTCAGGGAAAAAGAATGCTTGTGGAATTAAAAGAATTAGCCCAAAATATTTTCTGTCTTTTAAATGGTTGGCACCTTGACAACTCATCTGAAGTCATAAGCAGCAAAACAAAAATTCACTGATCCTCCCTGCCAGTAATTTTTCAGGAATGTAACAAGCAAAGCTGTGATAACAACTGGAATACATCTAAAATGCAGTCTTAAAATGACCTTAACTTTAAATGCCTTCACATTGGTTTCTGGCCGTGGAAAGTGCTAGAGCACTCTTTACAGCTATTTTAAAATTTAAGCCTGATGTTGTCAGCTTTAAAGTACTTCACTATGATAGAAAGAAGCCTTCATACATAAAGTGGGAATCAACACTTTGTCCTTCTGCTTCCTGGATCTGAGTAGAATTAAGCTAGGAGAGGGGAGAAGGGGGACAAGCACAAGAACATGGCTAGAAAAGCTGCAAAACAAACACTGCAAAGAGCACACAGTACCCAGTGTGTGGAAGCACAGCATGATCTCAGCACAACAAAGTTTACTTTGCAAAAACACCTTCTATAGATGAAAAAATATTGACACACTGCCACGAGAGATGCTTAAATAAGCATTTTGCAATAGAGATCCTTCTCCCAGCTCCCTTCCAGTTACTGCTATCAATGTAGTAGACCTACTGTGCATACAACACAAGACTTCAAACAAAGGTTTCCATTGATTCCTATGAGCACCATCCTTCCAGTTCAACAATTCTTGGAGGCGATGACCTTAACGCTCAGCACCGAGCCTTTCATTTGCTTCACAATACCTGGGTAAAGCCAAGCACCAGCTATGCGGTCTTGGGGAACCACCATCCTTCAGCCAGACCCAGCACCTTCACCAACACCCCCTGGCCTTACCAAACCGTGAGTATCTCGCTCATTCGTCCCCGCAGGCCTCCAGCCTTCCCCAGTACGTCTGTCCCTTTTTGTATTTCCAGCCCATCTCCATCTTTGGGGGACCAAGGAGCCGGGGAACCATGTTCTCCCACCACCTCCCCTTTCACACGTCTCCTAACAACGCCACGCAGCTCCAGCTGATGGCCCGGGACGAGCCTTTGGAGCAACCCCCGGCCCCCCCGAGCCACCGCTCACACACCCTGAGCCCCCCCGGGC